>JARHVA010000617.1:4037500-4075000 GCA_037957365.1 Torreya grandis | reverse complement strand
AAAGTTTAGCATATTAGCCACATATTACAACATACAAATCACTAAAATATTCGGCAACGTTAACCGTTATTTATTATCTTATGTTCGCCATTGAATGAAAGCATATTCATTACAAACAAAAGAAAGCTTAAAAGAAGCACAATGGGCAAGAGCAAATGACAGCTTCTGGTTGGCATTGTCGTACACAATATGGTAATTTTGTTACAGAATATTTTCAAGGATGGACTCCTCGGTTGAAGACTCACCATTATCCAGCATCAGAAAACACACGTTGGCATCGATTATTTCAAAGCTATATTCCCCACCGATAACATAATCGGTACCCACGCCCAAATGAAAAGTGATATCAAGACGTGTTACTTTACCCGATCCAAAAGGCAGTTGATGGCATACCCTGAAGTCTGAATAATCGGCTCTAGGCAATCCAATGACAGAGTCCAAAATATCAGCCACCAAAGTGAAAGGCGTGTGTGTCAAATATGCTAACTTGGTTCCTGACTCGATGATAAACCCTCTGCTTCCATCTCCCTTTATATCAAACGTTCCCACTGGAATGTTGGCCAACAAATTCACCACGCCAATTCCTTCCACAGATAGGTAAAACAATGTCTTCAGGGCTTGGTTTGTTACGATCGGTGTAGACTTGGCTCCCTCGCCCTCGCACTTGCCCACAACACCACCTTTGGATCGCCATTTCTTTGTTTAGTCCAGTCTATTACAGATTATGTTGTCTTGCTCGGACGACCTTAACAACGACAACCACGTCTCCTTCGAAATGGCAAGCAATGATTAGTTGGTATAGTGTTTAGCGGATGGATTTGAGCGGGATTTTTAAAATTTAAATTTATTTGAACAGTAAACGCCATTGTAACATCTCTCCAAACCACCACCATAATTGATCTCCAAACAGTTATGCCACATGGTCAGTTGGAAATGAAAAAGGTGAGGTCATTAACAGAAAAGGGTAGGGGCCTTGTCTTATGGTACTGCAATTGTAAAAATATTTAGTGGGTGTTGCAAAGATTATTTAGGTGAAATTATGTAGTAAAATGGTCTCATAGTTTTTTAAAAATGCAAAGATTTTTAAAAGTGCAAAGATTATCCATGCACATGAAATTTAAGAGGTTTGAATATTAAAAAAAATTATAGCATAAATTTTTATTGGTTGTAAAGTGCCTTTTTTGTGCCTTAATTTTCTTTGCAGGTCCTGCAAATTGTTGCTCCGAACCTCTATTCATCTTTGAAAATCTTTTTCATTTGTAGTGGTTACTCTTATTTTTGAGAAAAATATTAAATTTTTTACAATTAATTTTTTTTTAAATTGCATGAAACCACTTACAACTGCAAAATAATTACAATTGCTACCTCTGTAAAACCACCCTCTAACTTTTCAATGAATGGTAAACCTGGAATCATGTCAACATATAGGTACTGATTAAGCTCACTCACATCCACCAAACTTGTTCCACTCTAAACTGGGGCACCATACCCGCGACCCCTCCAACCAACCCTGCCATAGCCCAGTTGCCTGCGAGCACACCTTCGAGGACCAGTCGACGCACGTGCCTCACCCACATACAATTTTAATGGGGTGACCTTTATCTTCATGCCACTCATGCATACCACGAAGTTGGCAGCCTTGACCACCTTTGGATGCTGAAACCGAGAACACATAAAAAATAATTCAGGAATGGGGGTCTTCAATTCAACCAGGTTCGGGGGAAGAAAATCATGGCCCTGACTTGCCGAGAATTCCCGAGCGAAATTGAGAAAATTTTCCACATTATCCATCTAGTTGCAAACGGTGCCTCAACTATATGAAAGACCCTCATCGGAACTAAGCCCCTGTATTGTGAATGCACGTCTTGTGGTTACATTTTATCCAACTCCGCAGGCAAACCACCACGAAACAGAGACTTGAAATAATGATCCACAACCTTATCAACCAAAAACCTGTCTTCCAGAATGCGAAACAGACAGCAGGCAAAGTGTGAAACAGTTCACGAATTTTCCTGACATCGCTCATCATCTCACATGAACTCATCCCCGAACACCATCTGAATCGTGCTTCACACCAGACCAGTCGGAATCTAACAGAGTAAATGCACCCAGTAAATGCCATTTCCCTTTTACCTGCAGATAGAGCCAACGACGGATTGATTCTAGCAGCCAAAATCTTCTCACTGACCCCCATTGTCAGCCATCAAAGCAACACCTCGGAAATGGCCAATCAACCCATGCACTCAAAAAAATAAAAAAATAAAAAAATCCCCAACATACACCGCCAACTCATATACCCTCACACGCTGCCACTCTAACTCATAATTAGCCATCAAATATAGTAGTAGCCAGAAGGGCCATAAAGAAATCCGGGCGAGATCGAAGAGAGCGGGGGCCAAAGCAAGAAATTTCGAACCATAAACACAAACGAGGGGGGTGAGGGACACGAACCCACATCCAACTCAACAAGGCTAACCCAAAAAGAAATGCGGTTATCAGTCCTAAACCCTTCAGCTTGAGCAATGTCATGGTTAGAGAGATCTACGTGGGCATTATATTCTCGGAAGTATTGGATTCTCAGAAGCAATGCCTAACTGACCAAGAGAAAAAGAGAGGAAGAAGCTTCTATGTGTGATCCAAGATGTATCTTATGTTCTAGGTTGTCGAGGACTGAGAGAAGATCTTGAATGATAACCATGGAACCCCCTTCAAACAAAATATGCTTGATTTCACACTACAAGATAAGTTAAAAGACTAAGAACCATAGGCTATGCTTCCGTTTATTGTTGGTAGCATATAACGTTTTTGATGCGGCACTGCTAATCTAAGACCTAGAATAATTTTTAATTATGCATCCGACCCGGCATTGATTTGTCATGCATTACCCTTGTCCCATTAACGGGTATTTTGTATACCGACTATTATTTTTGAGTGAATGTGTTGTTATTTTTATTATGCAATTTATTATAGTAAATTATAATTATGATTTTAATTTTTCGAGATAGTAAGATCATTATATAGGGAATATCAAATCTTAAATTTGGGTAAAGTCTTGAGTATATTGGAGCAGTGAAGGGAAGTGAAAATTGAGTATTTCAAAACAATCAAGGATTTTATTCACTTATTTTGTGGTTGAAATTTTAATTTTGGAGAGTCGTATAAATATTACAAACTATTATGAATTTTGTAAATATTTTTTCTAAAATTTTTAAAATTTATGAAAAATGCTTTAGTCCAATTTTCGTAATTATATAATAATTTTTACTAATTTATTATGATTTCAGTGGTTTTCATAAATTTATTTTACATGTTTTAATTTTAATAATTTTCTAACATTTTTGGAAATCCTTCAAAAAAATATTGTTGGTTTTTCCTTTGTATTTTTGGAATTGGGGTTGAACTCATTTTTATTTTTTTTAGTCAAAGGCACAAATTAAATTCTTCACTAGTCAAACAAAAGCATCGCATAGACAAAAATTGGAGATAGAGGAAATAAATCATACATATCAATTAAGGCTCCAAAAAATAAGGACATAAATTTAGAGATTCCATTGAATGAGATTTTCACCATGGAATAACTTATCCAAATTTTATTCTTGGATGCCTCGGCTCATCTATCTATCAATGGGCTCAAGTTTGACACATTTGGCCTCCTTTGCTCTATATGGAAAGGTTTCCCTCTTATGCCATCCTTATATGTTCTGTTTGCTAAAGGGTCTTGTGTATATTTTTGCACATAGATCTGAGCGAGGTATCATAAGGGTCATCATTCTTCATGAAATATCTTCTCAAATCATTGAAGGCTAGTTTTCTTATTTTAGTTTTGTTACTCTTGAAGATCAAGAATTTTTTTTTAAAGAGGCCTTGCATTCCCTAAATTTTTTTTTACAAAACTTCTAGTTCCATATTTCAATGGAATAATTCGTAATGCTATAGATGAAGATTGATGTCCATGATAGATTGGTTACACCATTATAAGTTGAATCGAATTCATTAAAGGGAGAAATTATAATAATATTCTACATAATCCTAGGTGTCATAGGTTGTTTATCTTATTATAATAAGTTTATTATCCATTCCCCAAGGAATAGGAAGGGTCACTAGGAATTGGAAGTGAACAACCATCTCTTTGGATTTTTATATTGTATTAATTCCTCTTTCATTATAGAGCAATGAAGAAAATTTTGTCTTGCACTAAACATTATTTACATTGTCATTCCATCTAAGATTTGACCTAGTAGTGGTATCAGACTAGAAATTTCATTGGTTTATAGTGGTTTATTACTCTACCTCCTCCATAGTCATACAACCATATATTTTGTAATGAAAATTAATATATAAATTTATATTTTATTGTAGTTTATAATAGTAATTGGTTGAATGACACATATTCATAAAATGTGTTTATGACATTTATGAAAATATTGGTGATAGTACAAGTGTAAAGATGGCAGGAATACCTGTCGAGTATGGATTTACGTTTTAATATGGTAGAGCCCTTACTATCAAGATTTGGAAGTGTCATTTGGCTTGAATATGTTGATTAATAAATTAATAAAAAACATGATACATGGAAAACTAGATGGATCTTAGAACAGGAGGGAAGTTTAGACTTGAATGTTATGGGACCAATCTTGGGAAACACCATATAAGGAGCATAAAACTTTGGTGCAAGTTAATGATGACCCTTTTTTGATTCAAATAAGATTACTTATAAGTTTAGAGATAGATAAAAACCATGTCACCAATAAAAAAAATCCCATTCTGAGTAGTGTTGATCACCTTGCTGCTTCATGTGTTTTTATGCTAGCTTGATTTTATCTTTGAGAGTCTAAAGAAAAATAATGCATGTACAAAGTGTGGCATCACCTACATATACCTTAGAGCCACCTATAAGTTATGTCTAGCATAAAGGTGGTGGCTAACCATAACCAACCTCATATGGGGTCTTCTTAGTGGTAATATGGCATGTAGAATTATACCACCATTCAAGTGGTAACCATTTGACCCAATGATTCTATTTATAACAAGAAAAAGAGTATAGATAGGTCTCCATGTTGATAATTTATGTTTGACCATAATTTCTGAGTGCTAGGCAAAACTCATTTTAAGTTGGGTGCCATAATGGTGTAAATTTTTCTTTCAAAAGTGACTAGTAAAATTGGAATCATAGTTACACACAATGAAAAAAACTAACCCATGGAGGTGGCCAATCTTATAAAAAATGGTTTGAAAAATAGTGAAGGCAGTAAAATGATGGTTGAGTTTGTAAAATGGGCATACTTAAAGAGTGAATCCACTACTAGAATCATTGTTGATTTATCATTTGACTTGGGTAGTCCCTCAATAAATCCCATGGAAATATTTAACCTTACCTAGGTAGGTATATGTAAGGAATGGAAAATGCCCATGGTGGTGATATTTTTCCTTTTTTCCACTGACACATTTCACATTCTAATACAAACTATTTGATGTCCTATTTAGTGTCTTCTAGAGAAAAAATATAATGGATCCTTCCATATGTTTTTGAAATAGGAGTGTCCAATAGATGGAGAGGAATGCATCTCAGATATACTTATTTATCACAATGTTGATTGAGGTGCCCATAACAAACATCCCTTTTGCCTTAGATAGTGTCCATCCCAAGAGTAGTTTTGTTGAGAGGTAGGGTTAGTGATCACTTATTGAATGAGTTATTTTATCCAAGTGTCATGGGACCATTCTTTTTGTGATTGATGCACTAAATATAGGATGGGGAAGGATAGTGCACACAAGGTTATAATTTATTCATACTATTAAGACAACATAACTATGATAAGATTATCTTTACCATTATTATATGTGAATATCATTGTCATACCCCATTTCTTTGGTTGCCCACTTTTGTTTCTCAAGCAAAGATATTATTTGCTCTATGAAGTAATTGATGCTATGGTGATCAATTTTATTTTAGAAGTCTCACCCTACTATGTATGGCATCCACATGTTAATAACATGAAGTATAATGAGCATCTCTTTCTCATATGTGAAACAACAAAATTTATTCACCATCAATACCTTTCTCATGACTATTAGAGGGAAACCCTCCTACATTATAATAAATCTAATGCTACAATAAGAGGCATTAATTTCTATGAAAAATGGTTTGGAGAAGTTAGGCATGTAGCCAGAATAAGAGTAGTGCACATTGTATGTTTTTTCAATTTGAAGGGTTTTTCTACCACATTAGACCACTAAAAGGCATTCTTTTTTAACATGGCCATTAATGTAATGAAAATTTTACCATAGTCCTAAACAAACATGGTATAATACCCCATAATCCCTAAAAATCTACAAATTCTCTAGTGATTTGGGTTTAGGTTAATTTTTCATAGCCTCAATTTTGGAAGGATCCAATTTGACATCTTCCAAAGAGATGATGTGTCCAAAATACTCAATATATTTATTCTTCCAAAAGCACACATGGATTATTTGATACACAACTAGTTATCAAAATGTGATGCATAAAAAGAGGCCAATATTTCAGAGATCATAACTTTTGATTCGTAGCTCTATTTGAGCCCATATTCATGCCAAAATGACTAGTGTAAATTTTTTTAATGATACCATAACCTTCCCTTCTAATAATGGGAAATTTTTGATATTTTTTGGAGGCCAAACATGACCATTTGAGGGTACAAAATTTTAGTTTAATTCTATTTTTAATATTTTTTTAAGTTTAAAAACTATTTATTTTTGTAACAGGACTTGACCTTCAGTTGAAATTCATTTGATAGGTTAATTTTAGAGTTTAGTTTATTTATGGATATTTTTAAAATTTCATGCACTTGCATGTAAAACTTATTAAAAATAACAATTGTTTAAAATAGTAGGTCAAGCTTTATTATTTTTAGAGTTATATATTTTACATGTCAACTATAATTCTATGTTGAGGCTTATTTATGCATGGTTTTTAATTATTTAAATTCATTCAATACAAATAAATATTGGTTATTATTGAGAATCTTGGCCTATTGGATTTTTATTTTCCTTATTCTTATTTTGATTCATTATTTGGTATCAAATCAAGTTTGAATCTGGGACATGTAAGATATGGTGAGAGGATGAGGAGGAATCACTCATATGAACTGTAATTTATAAGAGCTATAGAGGTAAGTAGAATAATTAATCTATATTACTATGAATCAAATATAAAAGAGAGTAAAAAAATGGTGTAGAGGATGACACAGATCATAAAGAAGAAATTCCTCAAGAGGAGCAATAAGAATATCCACCATAAATGAAAGAGAGGATGGTTAGATATTTAAAAATAAATATTAATGGATATATAGGAAGTTTAAAACTAAAGGAGTTGATCAATTAGATAAACAACATGGAGAAGTTTTTTGAATGGAGAACTATGAGATAAGATAAGAAGGTAGAGTTTACATGCATGAAAGTAAAGATTCATGCAATGATTTGGTGGTATAAGTAGGAGAAAGAAAGATAGTGGAAAGGTAAAGAGAATATCAACTCATCGAAAAACATCGAGAAGAAGCTGAGAAAGAAATTTCTTCTTGTATATTATACATAAACCCTATATAAAAGATTTTAAAATTTGACATATAAGGATCATAGTATAAAAGGGTATACAGATGAGTTTTACAAGCTTTCCATATGTGTGGACTAGATGAAACATAAGATAAAATTTCTGCAAGGTATGTAAATTGTTTGAATTTTTCTATTCAAGATTAATTAAGTATGCATAGAATACTTTGCATGAAATAATTTTATGAATTATATTTGAAGGTAAAATAAAAATAAAATAGATAAAATTTTAGGATAACATCTACTAGGCCAAGAAGATGACAATCTCCTCCAATAAAGGGATGAGGTGGATTTAATAAAAATAGAGGTAAATTTAATATAACTAGAGGAGAATAATCATGTGGTCCACAAAGACAAGAAAATAAGATACAAGGGTTTCAAAAATAACAAAGAGGAAGGGGATATTATAGAATATGAAGCTATGGCAGTGGTAGAGAATGGTTTCCAAATCAACATAGGTCTTATGTTTGTTACAAATGTGTAGAATAAGGCCTTACAGAATTTTAGTGTCAATAAAAACAAGATCAAAAAAAGAAGCAAGAGGATCACCCAAGAGTGGATATGAATGAGATGAATGAAAAATAATATTAAAAACTATATATGGTTTATATGAGTGGATGGTGATGCCATTCAGATCATCTAATGCACATAACATACTTATGAGGATGATGGACATAATGTTACAAGAATATAATGGTAAGCTTGAGGTGGTTTATTTTGATGATATTTTAATAATTAGTAAGATCAAAGAAGAGAATTTATAACATTTGATTATGTATTAGATTGGATAAGAAAAGAGAATCTCTATGAAAATTTTAAGAAATGTAGGTTTAGTAAGTATAATTTGGTATTTTTGTGATTTGTAGTTTCAATAGATAGTGTAAGAGTAGATGAATAAAAATTAAAGGAAAATGTTGAGTGGTATATCCAAAAAAGCATCATAGGGGTAATAATTTTCCATTATTTAGAAACATTTTTTAAAAAGTTTATTAATAATTTTAGTAGTCTTGTTGCACCAATAACAAATTGTGCTAGAGGAAAAGAATTTACATGGAAAAGGGAAGTAGCAAAAAACTTTGAATTGTTGAATAAGAAAATTATAAAAAATCCTATTTTAGAAATACCATATTTTAACAAAGTGTTTGAGGTTGATTGTGACACTTTATTTTTAGGAATTGGTGCTATGTTGAGTTAAGAAGGAAAGCCAATAGCATATTTGAATGAGAAACAAAATGAGGTAAGAATAAAGTATTCTACATATGATGAATTATATGCCATTTTACAAGAATTAAGACATTGGATGCATTACCTAATGCGTAAAGAGTTTATCCTATTTAATAATCATGAAACTTTGAAGTATGTGAACACTCAAAAGAAGTTAAATAGTAGGCATGAAAAGTGGGTATCTTTCTTACAAGGTTATACATTTGTGTTGAAACACAAATAAAGAAAATAAAATAAATTAGATGATGCTTTGAGTAGGTGATTGGGGTTAATAAATACTATGGTGAGTGAATTAGTTGGATTGAAATTTATTAAATAAGTATAAGATACTAATCCAAATTTTGGCAAGATATTTAAACAATGTAGGAATTCATTGACATGTGATACACATAATATATATGAAGAGTATATTATGCAGGATGGTTATATTTTCAAAGGGAAATAATTATTTATTCCAATTAGGTATCTAAGATATAATATTATAACAAAATTACACAATGGTGGATTGGATAAACACTTTGGTAAGGCAAAACGAATAGTTTTAGTGGAGAAGTACTTTTGGCCAAATATGAAGAGGTATGTGATAAAATATGCTTCAAAGTGTATGTTAGGTGGCTAAAGGACATGCTTAAAATATAGGGTTATACATGCCATTATCAGTTTTAAGAATACCATGGATAGATTTGAGTATGGATTTTTTTTTGAGATTAATAAACACACAAAAAGGTTATGATTTAATTTTTATTATTGTAGACATGTTTTCTAACATGGTTCATTTTATTTCATGTAATAAAACCAATAATGCCACTAGAGTTGCATAATTGTTTTTTAAGGAAATTGTGATCTTGCATGGTGTTCCAAAAACCATTACATCAAATAGGGGCATGAAATTTTTAGGTAATTTTTGGAGGGCCTTATGGACAAAGATGGGGACTAAGCTACAACTCAGTAGTGCATACCATTCCCAAATAAATGAACAAAAAAAGCCATAAACATGAGCTTGGGAAATTTGTTGAGATACATTATTGGATAGAAGCCCAAGCAATGGGACTTGGATTTACCATAAGATGAGTTTGCATATAATAGCTTAGTGAATAGATCAATAAGTAAGTCAAAATTTCAATTTATGGGAGAAATAATATGAGTGTTTTAGATTTGGTATAGTTACCAATTATAGAATGAGTTAGTACTGATGTAAAATAATTTACATAACATATACAATAGTTACAAGAAGAAGTAAAAAAAAAGTTGCAAGATAGTAATGAGAAGTATAAAGCAGCAAAAAATGTCAGAAGGAGGTCAAAAATACTTGAATAAGGAGTTTTAATAATGGTTTAGTTGAGAAAAGAGAGATTTTTGAAAGGAATATACAACAAGTTAATGTACAAGAAAATTAGACCATGGAGAATTTTGAAGAAAATCAATCATAATGTTTATGAGGTGAGTTTACCACATAATTTTGATATCTCTCCAATGTTTAATGTTTTAGATTTATATCATTTGCATGGATAATATGGAAAAGGTGAAGAAGATGAAGTAGATTCGAAGTAACAGGTGCTAAAGAAGAAGAAAGAAAAGATAGTGTAGGTTTTATATAAGAAGATAGTCAACACAAGGCAAAGGAAGTTATGATACATATTTAGTACAGTGAAAAGGATTATAATAGAAAGATAACACTTAGATTACAAAATGGGAGATAAAACAAATTGATAATAAAAAACCATAGAATAACAATAATAGCAACTCATAGGAGTTGAGTTATTTTCAAATAGAGGAGAATGATGCAGAAAAAGAAGTTGAACTTTTGGAGGCCATAACTTTTGATCCATAGCTCTATCTGAGACTGTATTCATGCCAAAATGATCAGGTCAAAGTTGTATTTGACATGAAAAATTCTAAATCTAAAAATGAACTATAAAAATAAAAAACATGACCTTTTATTTTTAGTAAGTTTTGCATACAAGTGTGTGTATCTCTAAAAATATCAAAAACTAAACTAAACTCTAAAATTAACCCATCAAATGAATTTTGACTGAAGTTCAAGTATGGTTACAAAAATAGATAATGTATAACTATATATAATATTAAATTAATATGTAATTTTAGACCCTCAAATGGTTAAATTTTCCCTCTATAAAATATTAAAAATGTTTCATAATTGGAAGGGTAGGTTATGGTAGCATCGAAATTTTTGACCTGGTCATTTTGGCATGACAATCAGCTTAAATGGAGCTATGGATCAAAATTTATGGCCTGTAGAAGTTTAACCTCTTTTTCTATGTCATTCTCCTCTTGTTAAAAATAACTTGGATCCTATGAGTTGCTTTTATTATACAGTTGTAATTTATTTTTATCACTCTTCTTAAGTTCCCATTCTATAATCCAAGTGTTGTCTTCCTGCTATAATCCTTCCCATTATAATAAATACATGCCATAACTTTCTTTCCTTGTGTTTACTGTCTTCTAATCTATAACTTGCACTATCTTTTTTTTCTTCTTATTTGGGACCTAATGCTTCCAATCTACTTTTTCTTCTTCTTCTTCACCCTCGACATCTTCTACATGGAAGTCATATAAACCTAAAATATTAAATACTAGAGAGATATCGAAATTCTACGATAAACTCACATCATAAGCATTATATTTGATTTTATTTATAATTATGCATGGTCTAATTTTCTTTTACTTCAACTTGTAATATGTGCCTTTTAAAAATCTCTTTTTGTCAAGTAAACCATTAATAAATCTCTTTTTTCAAATATTTTTGACCTTGTTCTAACATTTGATACTACTTTATACATCTCAATACTACTAGAAATATGTAATTATTATTTATTAAACCCAATGTATAGAGTGATATTTATACATGACCAATTACCGAAAATATGATAATCATATTCCAAGAAGGGAGGATAGACTATTATCCAAGGAGGAGTCTAGAAAAATCTACCAATATAGATGAGTCTAGAAAAATAATGTAATATATCTTAAGTAGTCACTAGAATATGATATGTTGTCATTCCCCCCTAATTGCATTATTTTTATAAATTTACTCCCTAAACATTACAAATATCACCTTTCCAAGGGATTTGGTGAGTATATCTACTATCTGTGCATCTGTAACAGAGTACTAGAGCTAGATGTGCTGGTTTAGAACTTGTTCTTGAATGTAGTGACATTCAACCTCTATATTATTTAATATTTATTGATAAAAAATATTATTTAAAAGATTTAATACACCTTAATTATCTTAATAAATGATGGCTATTTTACTGTCAATATATCCCATATCAGCTAGTATGCAACACAACCATATCACTTCACACACAACTCCACATGTGGCATGATACTCTATGTCTGATCCAAAACATGAAATCTTTGGTTGAAAGATAATTTAGAAATAAGAACAACACAATTCAAATAATGCTATCTCTGAAAAGAGATCTTTTATTTATCAAAATTGCAGACCCAAACATATGTTTATCTCTGAGAAGAGATGTCTGATTTCCATTTCAGGTTACATCTTAATTTATACATGTTTTGAAGGTGTGGGGAGGATGTGGAAGGTCAAAAATATCAAGGGAAATGAATTGGTTTGACTTCCATGATTTACAACAATACAGAATTTAAGGAATTACTATTTTTAAAAACTTACTATTTTTAGACTGCACTACTAAAATTGAAATTTTAGACACTTTCGTTGGGTTTTAGGGGGTCAAAATTCATTGATAAAATCTCTATGCCATATTATGATGCTCCCCTCATTATTAGCTTTCCAACAGTTAGTCAATTGGAGCTACAGTGTAAAAGTTATGGCTCCCAAAAGTTTCACCATTAATTGGGGTAGACCCATCATCCGAATTGTCATCTGAATTGTTGTCCAAATCATTCCTCCCTCCTTGAGAAGCAATGGCTCCCATTACATCAATATTTTTCATCAAGTGTGGTAGTTTTACTTTGATTTTACTCTCGATGCATACTTGGAAGGGACTATGATTTATGGAACTGTGCAGGGCCTGATTGTTCACCATTTCTGTTTGACCATCAATCTATGGATGAAAGTCCATGAACTTCTTTAGCTTAGTATCTATTTTCTTCTGTTGTTGTGTTTCTTGTGTAGTTAGGGATGTAACATCAGCCTTTTGCATTCCTGTGGCTTGACCACCATGAGAACAAATTTATCGGCATTAATCAGAGAGACAGATGTAGAAGGTGGTACTTCTAGTACCCTATAGTACTATGTTCCAAGAGTGAGAGTGATCCTTATAGTTCTTGATTCATATATACCATGTCGATCATACATTAATGGCTCACTAAAGAGTACATCACAAACATCTAGATTGACCACATCACATAAGACCTCATCTTGCAAAGGTTGTATTGTATATGAGAGAAGACATTGGTGGGTGACACGGAGGTTTCTCCCTGGACTCAACCATCCAATACTATATGATTTTGGGTGAGGTTTCATGGATAGATTTAGGATTTTCACAACATTAGTAGAGATTAAATTCTTTTGACTTCCACTATCAAGAATGAAATGTAGAGGTTTACCTTTCACCCATAACTTAGAGTGAAACAACCTTTCCTTGTCATCTAGCATCTTGTCATGTGTCTGTGATGAAGCAACAATGGCTTCAGTATCAACATCTATAATTTCTTCTTTAACCTCTTCGACTGTAGGGTCTGTATGAGGTAGAGAAGAGGATTGTGACTCAAAAAGTAGTGATTTGATAGCTCGACATTCTTCTTTGGAGTGAGTTCTAGATTTGTGATAATCACACCACTTCCCAGTCTTTCCTTCCTTTTACTTCCAATTTTGGCCTCATGTTTGACCTTCTTTGTCACTTTTCCATTTTGAAGATTGATTCTTTATATTCATTCTTCCATGCTTCTACTCAATCTTCACTATGAACTTGTATGCCTCACTGATGGTTTCCAAATTAAAGAGTTCCATTTCTCCCCATATGTACCATTGTAGTCCACCACGATATTTGAGAACCTTGTGTTTCTCACTTTATTAGATGCCTAATCTCATAGATAGAGAATGAAAAATGTCAGTGTAATCTTGAACATATTGTTCCTTACCTTGGCGAAGTTGTTGCCACTCTATATACAGATCATCATATGCTCCAATGGGGTAGTATTCTTTCTTTACAGCATCTATGAAATCATCCCATGTAGGTTCTATCTCAAGGCCAATATCATCTACATTGAATCTCTTTTTGTACACTTCCCACCAATTTTTGACAGGCAATGATGCTTTCAGAAGAGCAAAAGTAATCTTCTCTTTATTGGTGAATTTATTTACAGAAAAATAAGATGACAATTGATCCAACCAATTTTCTACTGCATCAGCATTGACTTTGCCTTCAAATGTAGGGATATCGCAATTCCCCTGAACCTTGAACGGTGTTGGGGCACTGAAAGGATGTGTAGGTGTAGATGAGGAGCCAGAATTTCCCATCGAGATTTATTGGATAATTTGATTGAATTTTTGTAACATCTGTGCTTGTTGTTGTTGGAGGCATTCATTCACCATTTCCTTGAAAGGATCAGATGCCTCAGTGTTATCTACCATTTGAAGTCGTTTGGAGCGAATAGGTGGATATTCTGCTGGTTTTATTTTCCACCCAAGCTTCCTGTAATCTAACCTCATCCTTGGGATCATACACTCTAATGACAAAATGCTCTGATACCACTAATCCAAAACTTGAAATCTTTGGTTGAAAGATAATTTAGAAATAAGAACAACACAATTCAAATAATGCTATCTCTGAAAAGAGATGTTTTATTTATCAAAATTGCGGACCCAAACATATGCTTATCTCTGAGAAGAGATGTCTGATTTCCATTTTGGGTTACATATTCATTTATAAATGTTTTGAAGGTGTGGGAAGGATGTGGAAGGTCACCAATCTCAAGGCAGATGAATTTGTTCGACTTCTATGATTTATAACAATACAAAATTCGAGGAATTACTATTTTTAGAAACTTACTATTTTTAGACTGCACTACTAAAATTGAAATTTAGGACACTTCCATTGGGTTTTAGGGGGTAAAACTTCATTAATAAAATCTCTATGCCATCTCATTATTTTCCCCTCATTATTAGCTTTCCAACGGTTCAAACGGTGAGGCAATTGGAGCTACGGTGCAAAAGTTATGGCTCCCGAAAGTTTCGTCATCAATTGGGTTAGACCCATCATCCGAATTGTCATCTGAATTGTTGTTTGGATCAATGTCAGTGGATAAGAGAGCAATAAAAATTTGATTCTTACTAATCCATGAGATTGGTTCAGATCCAAGATGAAATATGAACTTTCACATTGAATTTTGATCATAAAAAAATCTAGAATACTCTGAGTTGGTGTATACCTGCAAGAAGAACTGAGTATTCTTCTTATATTCCAAACCATAATCAATTTTACCTCAAACATATATCAAAACATCCTTTGTTAAAACCCAGTGACATTTCTTTGGTTCCTGCATGAATTCAGAGATATAACTTACAACAAAACATATATCTAGTCCGGTATAGGTCAAGTAGATGAGATTCCCAATGATCTATCTATAAAGAGTTGCATCTACTTGGGGTGAATCTTAGAATTGAAAGAGTTGTAAAACTTTCTCCATTGATTTTGAAAGTTTATTCAATCTAACATTCTATACTTTTCTAGGAGTGTCTTAGCATATTGTATCTAGGAGATAAAAATGTGATTCGATTTTTACCATATCTCTAACCCAAGATAGTAATGTATTAGCCCTAAATCAATCATGTCAAAAGACCTTTTGAGGTAATTCTTCATAATATCAAATTAATCTTCTGAACTTCTTGTGATCATAAGATCATCTACATATAAAAAAAGAATGATGATTTTTTCTTCTACCTTCTTTATGTAAAAGTTAGAATCTAAGGGGCTATGAGTAAAACTATTCTACAAAAGGTGATCATTTATTTTAATGTACTATTCCCTAGTATCTTTTTTAAGTCCATAAGGTGATTTGATAAGATGACATGCCTTTTTAGGATGTTTTTAATCAACAAATAATTTTGGTTGGGTCATGTATACTTCTTCCTTTACATCACCGTTAAGAAAATCATATTTGGCACCCATCTGCTAAAGTATCCATCCATTTTGTGATGCCATTACATAAACAACTTTGATGGTCTTGATTTTTGTAGTGGGTAAAAAGGACTCTTCATAGTCAATACCCTCTTTCTAATCATATCCATTTTCCATAAGTCATGATTTATGTTTGTCGATAGATCCATCTACCTTGTATTTTGTTTTGAAAACCCATTTATAACTTATGGGTTTTTTTCCTATAGGTAGATCAACCAGTTCCCAAGTTTAATTATTTATGAGTGAGTCATACTCAACATCCATTGCCTTCTTTCATTGTGGTTGATTTAAATCCTCACAAACATTATTAGGTTTTGATCTATCAACTATTGCATTTATGATTGAAAAATTTACCTTATGTCTTGTTTGACTCCTTGTTTTGACTCTAAATGAAGTATGGGAGTCTCTATTGGTGCCTAGTACCCACTTAGGATGATTTTTTTTTTGTTTTTTATGAAAAATAGTGTTCTTGATGTGAAGAACTACCTGGTGGATGTTCTAACTCTCCAAGATCAAAATAAAATTCCCCTTGTATCTCTTCTTCTTGGTGAGAAATATTCTCATCATATGAATCAAGAAGTAATCAGTGAGAGGTGGTCGATATTGATTCATCATTCTACATCACTGAGTCAAAATATGACTCATTAAAAACCACATCTCTACTTTTGTAGATTTTCCTTGATTCAAGAACCTTGACATAATATGCCTTTGACATCATGCTATATCCTAATAGGATACACGAGAGTGTTTTAGACTCAATTTTTTCCCTCTTTTGAGATGGTATATGAATATATGTTGTGTAACCAAATACTCGTACATGAGAAATAGATGAGTTTTTACCACTCCACACCTCTTCTAGTGTTTTGTCCTTTAAATTTTTTGTTGGTGCCCTCTTGAAAAGATAAACAGTTGTCTGGAATACTTTTGCCTAATAACATTTCTCTAGATTTACTATTGATATCATATAATGAGCTATTTCCATCACTATGTGATTACGTCACTCAACAATGTCATTCTACTTGGGAGTGTAGGGAGTAATCAAACTCTGTCTTATTCCTTACTGGTTCAAGAATCCCAAGAATTTCTTTGACATGAATTCCCCCCTCCATCTGAGAGGAGGTGAAGTACAGGTTTTCTGGTCTCCTTCACAACCTACTGATAGAAGACCTAGAAATGATGAATGGCTTACTCTTCTTTCTAATGAAGAATACCCACATCTTTTGGGAGTAGTCATCCATAAATAGTTAGAAGTACTTGTATCTCAAGAATGAAGTAGGTAGTGGGTCATTTAGATCAGTGTGAATAGCCTCAAAATGCTTCTTGGCATGAAGTGATATTTATTTGAATGGATCTTTGTGTTTTTTACCTACAAGGCATCTAGGGAAAGTGGGCAAGGAACTTGACAATTTGGGAAGTTCATGTACCATCCCTTTAGAACTTAGTTGGTATAAAAATCTAGTTGATAGATGATAATAATATTAGTACCATAGGGTAGTATATTCTACTATTGAGGTAGATAGAGCTACTTTAGAAGATGAGATTTCATCTAAAGAAAACAATTTATCTTTTAGAAGAACATTAGTAGGAACTTTAACTTTTCATGAAATTAGGCAAGTTTTGATGCCATTTTAGACAAGAAACCCCACCTTCACTTGATGATTCAAAATCTAAATAAATGATAAGATATTAGATGTCAATCCAAGAACATAAAGTACCTTTATAAGTGTACATTTTCATGTTCTAAAGGGAATGGTAACTTGGCATATTCATGTTATGACATACTCTTTATCATCAATGATCCTAATCCAATATTTAGTGGGTTGGTCTATCAATGAATTGAATAGCTTCTTTTTACCTATCGTATACTTGGTGGCACCTCAGTCAATCAACCAAATATTCCTCGTGGGTTTCAAGGTCTAGGACACTAGTACTACATTTTTGTCTTCATCACTAGTATCTTCATTAGATTCATCATTTTGTTGGGTAGTGAGATATCCCTTCTACCTCCATTGAAGTGGACATATTTTCAATTTCTATGAATCCTCATCCCTTGAAGTGTTGGTAGACCCTTATTTTTGGCTAATATACCAGTACTTATTCATGTCATGAGTATTGGTTCAATATATGTGACACCACCTTTTCAACTTCTATGACTGATGATGAGAAAGTTGTTATTTTTGCTATTTATATGGTTATTTATTTGATGGTCCCTTGTGAGAATTTTAACCTCATTTCTTTTTTCAGATAAGAGATTTATCTTCAAACTCATCTTGAGAATCAATTTTATAGCTTTTTATTACTACAATAGGTTGACAAGCTCTTCGAATGACACTATTTATTTAGATACATTTATTGTTGTGATGAACACTCTGAATTGGGAAGAGAGTCATTTCAAGGTGACTGGGACCAAATTTTGGTCATCTACTATTTGATCGAGAGATAACATATCTATACATAGCTCATCTACTCGACGTAAAAATCCCTCAACTATTTTTTCAAACTCCATAGTGAGTGTATGAATTTTTGACTATATATGGATGATCTTTATCTAATTTTTTTACCTCATACATAATTACTAATTTTTGCCATGCTATCTTTTCTTGGTCAACATTCCTCATATGTGAGTTCATGTCATCGATGATGCTTATCATAATAAACATTAGGGCCTTAACATTATCTTGTTCATACCTTATGAGAGAATTAGGTTTAGTGGGAACTTATACATTCCCTATCATGATGCCCCATAGTCCTTCAAATTAAATATTATATACATCTTTATTTTCCAAGTAGCATAATTTGGCCCATTTAGAAGATGGGCATCAGAGGGAAGGATTTTTAGAGTAGAAATCTTTAAAAACAATTTATTTTATTACATTGAAAGAGAACTACAAGTCTTATAACTTACTAATGATAAAATTTGGCTTGGAGGTGAGCACGATAATGATGAGTTGAGAGACAGGGACATTTTTTGGGACATTCAACCTGATCTTCATAGTTGGCTTCATATTCAGTGTCAAGTTCTTAATGAATTCTAATTGTTTGGTAGCATACATAGAAAAATGAGTATTATAAAAGTCCTTTTTATATAAGCTCATCTAACTTAAGGTTTTTGCAATCACAAAGAGCTTATAGCAGGGCAAAGTAAAAATTAGTGCTCTCTTGATAGTTTTCCATAGTTTGTGAGTCTCTTGGCCGGCAGTCATCACTGGACCTATAGGATAGTTTGTTTCATCTTCATGGGCTATTTTGACCACTTTGAATGACTTTATCATGTCTCCTTTAGGCATGACCCTTATTAACCATGAAATACAAACACTATTTTTTGACAATTTGTTGAGCAACTACTTAATGGAGCATCTCCTTGATTATAATGATTTTACTATGTTGTTGATCCGCTACTTCACTTTCAGTTGTATTAAATAGGATTTACAATTTTTTTGACATTTTGTTCTAGGTCATGTCACTTCCTTGACAGTATTGCTGCCTATTTGCTATGTCGCTAGACATTGCTTTCCACCAAACTATTCTCCACAATAGGTTGTTGGTTGAGCTCCATGCTAGGCTATTTCAATTTTGTAGTTTGCATTTTTTGCCAATGGTTATTACTACATTTGCTTGTTTAATGATTACATCACCAATATTTATAGATCCATGATTTTTACATAGGTTATAGGTGTGTATCAGACGCTGAACCTCTTTCTAGTGATTTACCATGATCTACTGCTACATTTCTAGGATGGTTATTTTATCCATGTCACTGTGATAGTCTGATCCTCATACTTATTCATCATTAAACTTTCTTATATGTTCTTTCTACTTCTTGGATTTTTTTAAAAATAGATGTGCTTCTCTAATGTTAGGCTTTGATAGAAGGCTTTGATCAGGCTAGTCAAAGCTCTGATACCATAGATTTTTATTAATATTTATTTCTTATTGATTCAACCCAATGTATACAGTGCTATTTATACATGACTGAGGATGGATTATTATCTGAGGATGAGTCTAGAAAAAAATGTAATCTATCCTAAGTAATCCCTAGACTATGTTACTTTGTCATTTAATTTTTGAAACTTTCTTTTTACTTCATTTTATAACTTTTGTGTACGTTCTACAAAAACATCTACATCATCATGAACTCATTCTATAATAAGTCACTATACCAAGTCTAAAACACTCATATGATTTCTCCCACAAAAAATCTGAAATCATGATTTACCTATTGATCTATTCACTGAACTATCATATGCAAATTCATCTGGTAGTAAATCCAAGTCCCACTACTTGGGATTTTCTCCAACTATTCATCTCAACAAATTTACCAACCTCCTATTTATAACTTATGTCTATCCATATGTCTGGGGATGGTATGTACTACTAAATTGTAGCTTAGTCCCTATCTTCCTATATAAAGTCCTCGAAAAATGACTTATAAATTTTGTACCACATTCAATTAATTATAAACCATGCATAAATAAGCCTCAACTTGGAATTGGAATTGACATACAAAATTTAGAACTCTAAAAATAAAATCTAAAATTAATAAAACTTGATTTGTTATTTTTAGCATCTACTATTTTAAGTAAGTTTTATATGTAAGCATGCATAGCTCTTAAAATCTCCAAAAATAAACTAAAATATAAAATCAACCTATCAGATGAATTTTTACTAGAGTTCAACTCCAGTTACAAAATAGATAATTTATAAATTTAAGAAATATCAACAATAAAATTAAACTATAATTTTGGAACCTTATATGGTCGTGTTTGGCCTCAAAAAAATATCAAAAATATCCCATAACTAGAAGTGCAGGTTATGGTATCATTTAAATTATTGATACAATTGTTTTGGTGTGAAGATGGGATCAAATGGAGCTACAGATCAAAATTTATGGACTCTAGAAGTTTGGCCTCTTTTTTTGCATCATTCTCCTATCGTTGAAAACAACTCATCTTCTATGAGTTTCTCTAATTTTACTATTGCAATTTATTCTTATCAATCTTGTTCACCTCCCATTCTGTAATCCAAGAGTTTTATTCCTAAACATGGAATTGGAAAGTATGATACATATGTATCATATGCCACTCTCATGTACAATTATAGAAAATAATGTCATCAAAGAATACTAATATATATTTAAGTATACATCATTGAAAGATGTTTTTCATTAAGACTTGAAAGGCTGATGGAACATTGATGAGGCTAAATAGCATGGTGATAAAATCATATTGGCCAATATGGTTTATAATTTTTTTCTTGATAATATTGTCAGGATCTAGGAAGCACAATTGATTACCATGTATAAGCAACTAAATGCGGAATTTAACCAGAAGTAACAAGTAACTAGAATTCAGAAATAACACAGAATATGAGAGACAATACCCAATTGTATTAATACTCTTACATAAGGAAATACAACAAAGAAGATGCCATAGTCTTCTTCCTTACACTCCTCTAGGGCTCCCACACCTCTAGGGCATAAACAGTAAATCTCTTCAAGAGCTCACTCTCTCAATTACGATCCCAACACACAACTCAAACATAGAGTTGGTGTTCACCTCCAACTAGTCAGTATCACTACTGCCAGTACCACCAGTCAGTATCACTACTGCCAGTACACAAGTACTCCACATACTCCATGACCAAGTACACACCGTACTCTAAGTAGATCTCCGCTGATCTTGCTACATGTTGTGTTGCTAATCTCCCTGATCTTGCACACCTACAAATCAACCTAGTTCTGCACACCTACAAACCTAGATCTTGTACACACACACACACACACACACACCCCTATAGATCAACCGACCTTACTTACCATGCAGATCTCTCTACACCCTAAAGAACCCTTGTGCTTGCCTCACCAAGTCCTTATGATTCTTCAAACCAGTACCCCAGTGGATCTTCTACCAGATCTTGTTATCCCGTAGATCTACTTGATCATACACACTTGGCCCCCCTATGAAACTAAGAGGAGCTACCCTTGCTCTCTTCACACTGAAGGAGCTAACCAAGCTCTCTCAAACTATCACCCAGGGAATCCTTGATTTGATCCCTCACACTTTACAATAATTAGATCCGCAGCTCCAAGACTAAAATTAGCCTTTAACATGCAAACAACCAGTTCGTTAACAAACTATTTGTGAAACTCATAGTTTAAAACTACACAGGTGACCGACGTCAGTCCTTGTCTAGCTAGAGATGACTGATGTCAGCTGATCCATGACCAATGTCAGTTTCTCTGCTCACTATATATGACTGACATTGGTTGCTATGAAATTCAGCAACCTCTCAACAACCTCCTCCATGTCTGCATCAGTGAAGCTTTTAGCTCCACAACCTAACAATCTCCCACTTGGAGATAAATAGCTGCACTATACCTATACCTATACACCATCTAATTTGTTTCCTGGCTTGTATTCCTCTTCAAGCTCAATCCTGAAGACCAACCACCACACATCTTGTGATGCAAATCCTGTCATCCAAGTAACCTGCTACATCCAAAGTGCCTGACCCTACATAGCATTCACCCCTGTTGCTGGTCCCTCTCAGATACCTAAGAACCCACTGAATCACTTTCTAGTGCTTCCTTCCCAGATTGGCCACAAACCTACTGACAACTCCCACTACTAGGGCAATATCAGGGAGTACACATGTACCCAACCTCATCATGTGATTGGGGACCCTATTCTGTGAACTGTCCATCCATAGGTGCACTTTCTGTTCTGCATCTTACACTACCTTCACACAATCATCTTGTGACAACATCAACTTGTGATCTTCCCTGTCTCTAGGATTACTCATGCCAAAGAATTTTCCTGCTCCTAAATCCTTCATGGCAAACCTATAAACTAACCTTACCTTTAGCTCAAAAAAACCCTACATGTCTAAACCTGCAACAAGCATATCATTCACATACAGTAACAGGATAATGTTGCGACCATTATCCACCTTGTAAGACAAACACAATGGTTACAATCACACTGACTAAAGCCATGCTTTGTCATACACCTGTCAAACCTGTACCACTATCCTGCAACTTTCTCAAGACCATATACCCTGGCCTTCTATCTCACGTGTCCATTCTCTCTATTCTTTAACCAAGGTATCCATTCATCTTTCAATGCTTTCTTCCAGTTGGCAACCCTACCAAATCTCCCGTTTGGTTCTGCATCCTAGGAATCAAATTCCTCATTCATGCCATGCTCCCACTATTTCTTGGATCCTTCCTGCTCTATAGTGAGAAACTAGTATAAAGAAGAGGAATAATGAATTTGAGGCTTACTTACCCTTTCAGTCCTCCATATGGACATTTGAGACTCCTTGACAGCTTACTGTCCACCCAAAATCCATTCCAGTGACTAACCTCAATCACCACATAGTCTGCATCCGATCGACGTCAGTTTCGTGTGACTATCCTGACTATCGACGCCAGTTTCATGATCGACGTCGGTGTCTACCTGTCACTGACATTGGTTCCTGACTGATGTTGGTCTTACCCTGCCTAACACCACTGGCTCTGGTCTACACATGACCAACATTAGCACTTGTCTATTAGACGCCGGTTCCTCCTGACCAATGCTGGTACCTGTGTTCTCCTGTGAGTGATGACTTTTTACCTGTGAGATCTCTTTGGATCAAAACTCTATCCAAACTACCCTGCTCAGAGTTACTTAGCCTTCTCCACTGATCTCTGTCCATCATCTCCTCCATGAACACCAAGGCTTTCCAGTTCTTAAGTCTTTCAAAGACATCTAACTTCTTCTTAAGAACATGCATCTCCTTCTTGCTCATGTGACCAAGCCTACCAACCCACGTCTTCACAATAGAAGAAGAATCAGTAATATAAGAAGGTAGATAAAGAGTACCTGCTTTCTTACCATATGCTAATTCAAGTGCATCCTTGTTAACATTCCAAGAATCTACTGTGAGAGTTACTATGCATCTCTCATCACCCAACTTTCTTATAGAAATTAGTTGCATCTCCAAGACTAGGACCTCCATGACCTCCTTCAACACCCATGTGTTTCCCGTCTAAAATTTCAGCCGCACTTCCCCTTTGCCAATACTTTGACAAGGCTCACCAACCCCTAAATAAATCTTTCCAAAGTCTCCATGGACCTTAACATGGAAAAATACTCTATTTGGGGCTGCATGGAAAGAGGCAACAGAATCTATAAACCAAGATTCTACTTTATCCAAGGAACATATAAGAGCAAACCATGCAACAATACCTACAACACATGCTTCTTCATTCCATTTATACTGATCTGCTATCAACCAACAATCTTTCTTTCCATAACACCGTAATTGACCATTTGTGCCTTTGAGTTCCTCCATTCTTAGTGTACTTTCTTCTACCATTGCTTTACTCCCACTCAATCAAAAACCCTTGAGAGTGACCTGTAATCAAACACAAACCTGCTCCCTGCAACCTGGCTTTGATACCAATTGTCAGGATCTAGGAAGCACAATTGATTACCATGTATAAGCAACTAAATGTAGAATTTAACTAGAAGTAACAAGTAACTAGAATTCAGAAATAACACAAAATATGAGAGATAATATCCAATTGTATTAATACTCTTCCAGAAGGAAATACAACAAAGAAGATGCCACAGTCTTCTTCTGTACACTCCTCTAGGGCTCCCACAGCTCTCGGGCATAAACAATAAATCTCTTCAAGAGCTCACTCTCTCAATTACGGTCCCAACACACAACTCAAACACAGAGTTGGTGTTCACCTCCAACCAGTCAGTATCACTATAGCCAGTACCACTAGTCAATATCACTACTGCCAGTACACAAGTACTCCACATACTCCATGACTGAGTACACACGATACTCCAAGTAGATCTCCCCTGATCTTGCTACCTATTATGTTGCTGATCTCCCTGATCTTGTACACTTGCAAATCAACTTGGTTTTAAACACCTGCAAACCTAGATCTCACACACACACACACACACACACACACACACACACACACACACACACACACACACACACACACACACACACACACACACACACACACACACACACACACCTATAGACAAACCGACCTTACCATGTAGATCTCTCTAAACCCTGAAGAACCTTTGTCCTTGCCTCACCAAGTCCTTATGATTCTCCAAACCAGTACCCCAGTGGATCTTCTACTAGATCTTGCTATCCCACAGATCTATCTGATCATACACACTCAGCACCCCTGTGGAACTAGGAGGAGCTACCCTTGCTCTCTTCACACTGAAGGAGCTAACCAAGCTCTCTCAAACTAGCACCCAGGGAATCCCTGCTTTGATCCCTCACACTTTACAATAATTAGATCCGCAGCTCCAAGACTAAAATTAGCCTTTAACATGCAAACAACTAGTTCATTAACAAACTATTCGTGAAACTCATAGTTTAGAATTGCACAAGCGATCAATGTCGGTCCCTATCTAGCTGGAGATGACTGATGTCAGCTGATCCATGACCAATGTCGGTTGCTCTACTCACTGTATATGACCGAAGTCAGTTGATCAGACCGACGTCGGTTGTTATGCAACTCAACAACCTCTCAACAACCTCTTCCATGTCTACATCAGTGAAGCTTTTAGCTCCACAACCTAACAAATATCATTTTCCTTGTCACAGATATGGATACCCAAATCACATTTTGAGCTTTGAAGAGAAGTAAGCTCCATGAAATTCATCCAATAACTCATCAGTCATTGTAATGACAAAATTGTCATTAATAGTGATTTTTTTGAGTGCATCTAAGTCAATACAGAGGAACCAAGTCCAATATTTTTTATAGACTAATAATATATGAGAATAGTAATGAATTATGTTAGGCATGATCACTCAAACCTATAAAAATATGTGTACCATTTTTCTATTTCATTATTTTATAGGAATGGATACTTGTAAGGATGGATGTTTTCAGGGACACTTCCTAAAATCAACTAAGTTTCATGATATTTAGGCTATTTTTTTACTAATCATTTATGTTCCTAAAAAAATTCCCAGCATTGAAAATATTTTCTATAATTTTTGTGGCTAGTTGGAATTGACAAATTCATTGAACTAGATTACACTAAACTAGGAAATAATCCCATGAGATCCCCTTTTGAGAAAATTATACATGCAATGAAAGATAACAATACTTAGAAACTCTAGTGTGAGGCCTTATAATTTTTGTTACTAGTCCTTACCAATGGATTACATCCAAAGCACTGAATATTATTATAGAATAGGGCCTAATAACCAATGCCACTATTCTCCTAAAACTATGTCACAACCTCCTAGAGGTAAAACAAACATGTTTGATTTATAATTATGTTCCCTTATTAAAAATTTTAAATTGATAAATTTACCCTTACAAGTTAAGGTTCTTCCATTGGCAATCACAACATCAAATATTCAAAAAGGATACACATAGTAATCAGTTAGTTTGGCTATGATATATCAATGAATTTTTGTATACTTAAAGAGTCAATGAAAATAGTTAGGAAATGTTTCTTAAAATACTCTCTTACTCTCATAGTCTAAGCAGTGGTTACCCTATAAAATAAACATATCAAAATTTTAGGGTGTGAGTCTATTATGGTGTTAACTTAAATATTTTCAGCATGGGAATCTTGATCATCTTCCCATGATTAAGCATCTATAAGTGATTTGACATCCAAAAAGTACAAATTTTATCCAATGCAATTATGACCTATATCACATGTATCATCATAGTTGTAACATAGACATTTTTAATGATGAACACACATTTATGCCTCTATAAGGAGTTTAATGGGCATGCAGTTTTGAAGACTATTCATGATTTTACATGGTGCTATACATGTCTTGAAAGAACCAATGTTTGAAGATTAATGTTATTAGTTGAGATTATCTTTTAAAATAGTATCAAATCTAAAATATTCCATAATGTTCTTTGGTTTAAACATTTTGATATGTGCACTAATTATATATTTGAAATCATTGATGAAACACTTCTTTTTAGACAAGTGCATAGATTTAATAATTAAGTGCTTGACAATGTTTACTCTTGAGATCTTATCTTACATGGTCTATTTTAAATTTCATTAAATTTTAATCTCTATGATAATATTCATAGTCTTTAAAATGCTAATAATAATATTCAGACATTTTTATTTCATCCCTATTCAAGCTACAAAAACCTTTCAATCTAGTTGTAGTAGTCTCTATCCTTTGTAAATATGACCACACGACATATGTAGGGTTTTAATACAACCATGTCCACTAATGTGGTCCAAAAGTGTAAGAGATGAATTGTGAAACATTTCAATTTTAAAATGTGGCCATTAGATCATGGGGGATATGACCGCACTATGTAGGTAGGGTTCTACTACAACCATGCCCACTAGTGTGGTCCTACCTCCCATGTTCCAATGGTCACTTTTTAAAATTAAAATGTTTCAAAATGAATCTCTTAAACTTTTACCAAGATTGGTTAATGGAAATATTAAAAATACAACTCTATAAAATCACATAAAGGCACTCACTTGAAAACCCTTGGAAAGCTTATTTCAAAATTACTACACATTGAGGAAAAATATCACAAGTCTTTCCAATTCAGGGTTTGTTTCACTCTAAAGTCATAGGATAAGTTTGAATCTATTTTATTGTAGGTTAAGGGAATAAATTCTCAAGAATTATAATTAATCTTATATCTTAATTCATTTAACAAATATCAAGATTCACACACACTCTCCCTAAGAAGGAGAATTACATTAGCATGAGTCACTTTTGAGCTATGTAGGTAGCACTCAAATTACTTAGGGATTTCTAAGGATAACTAGGTTATTACACTAACCCTATTTTTCCACATTTTAAATTTGATATCTATATAGTTTATGTGCAAGACCAGGTTTTTATATTTTATAGTTATTCATCATGTCCCATTATCTCCCATACATAATCAAGAAACCCTCTTATATAAGCGTAGGTACACATATTATAAAATTATTTGCATAGTCAAACAAAATGTACCAACAATCAATGGACAAGGTCACAATACATCCTTGTGATCCTATTGAAGTCCTATCCCAGAGCAACACAAACTCATGTTCCTAGTTGTAACTTAATCAATGGGTCTTTTCACCCTATTTTTATCAAGAGTTAGCCAACACAATAAAAAAATATTCAAGGTAAGTTTTTATACCCTTGTCAAAGTTATTACTTTTAGCTCATTGTAACATTTGTATTTACTATATTTATGTGTTTAGATAGGTATACATTATAACCTAAATTAAATTCAATAAGTTACTTATATTTCATTGAGTTATTTCAATTCAAAATAGAACATAAACACTCTTGAAAAATTAATCAATTAATACTTTATTTTGGTTATCCAAATTTTTAAATTCATCTTAATACTCATGCTCCATTCTAGTTTTCTAGAGTTTGGTTAGGGCTCTTGTGAAGCCATCATAAACATTGAAACCAAAGGGAACCAAAAATAGCTTGACATAATCATTCTAAGTGGGTTCTATATGAGATTTATGATAAAATAAATATCATTAGATAAATTTATTCTCTAAGTGAAATGGGTTAGTGGGTACTTTGTCTACCCCAAATGTATTATGCAAGCTAATATATTGTTTGACTCAATAAATCCAACTAGTTGGTTATGTACCTTCAAATTTTAGGAAATTTAATTTGGGGGCATGTAAGGTGGTTTAAGATATAAATCCATCATAATAATGTCATTCATGAAGTCTATTGGAGAGAATGGTATTTTTTTCATTGATGCATTGTAGGTTCTCATTCACTTAGATGAGTCAGGAGTTAAAATCATCTCATAGTTCCTCAATGTTATCTACCATGGATTGGATTTCAATATGGGTGAAAATCATTAAATAGAGGGGTTTGGTGGTGACAGATAATTCTAACCAAAGTTTTAATTTAAAATGATTATCTCGACAAGATGATCAAATGGTATACTTTTCACAAGAGTAAAAAAATGTTTTTGGGGATGGAGGTGAAAAAATAGTTTTGTAAAGGAATATTTTTTCATAAAATTTAAATACTCATTAAAATGATCATCTTGATGATAAAATAATAATGATGTATTCCCCTTATGGGATGGAATAAAATTATACCTTTTTTTTAATGATTGTCTATTACAACAAGTTTAATGAACTATTATGAAACATTATCATCCTTCTAGCTACCATGAAGAGTTTTAGAAACTATTCTGAAATACACTAACCCTTATAATGGTTGTAGTTATTATGTTTTCATCAACTATTATAATATGAAACTCTATGTTACTATAGGTTTTAAGTAAAAAAAATCATATTCATGACTCCAAGAATTCTAGGATTATAGTGAAGGATATTATAGGGTGTGTTTGGGCATGTCAGCTTGTAAATATACTTATATCATTAATACATTAGTAATGACAAAATAGTTTGGAGCACTAAGTATGGGAACTAACCATTTTGTATCCATTATTCAAGGTATTATGTAAGTAACTTATAAGGGCTAACTGTTTACCTATGTATAAAAGAAATGAATGGGCAAAGGCTTCATACAAAAAAGAACTCGGGGTCTTTATATATACTAAAAGGTACACTGAATCAAAAATTTGTACATAATATTTCATAATGGCTTGCATATTGGGGCATAACCCATCACTCCAATGATCCAAGGAAAAATGAATTTTTTTTAGCCTAGTATAAAAACTTTTTGTTACTTTTAATACTATAAAAACATAGTTTATAACTTTAAGAGTGAAGAGAAAAGATATTTTATTTTAGAAGAAGATTATTTTTCCCACCCTATTACCACTTTATGATCACCAATGTCCTGATCAATTGAGATGAGAGTATAAAATGGATAGAAATAGAGAACCATAAACGTATGAAAATTTATACATAATAAAATGGCCTTTGAAAGGACTTTAATCATAGGTGTTAGCAACCTACTTGCATACAAGTTATTATAACAACATAATATAACTAATATGCATATAATTTCATTACAAAGTATTGCATGCCTCTTTGAAGGGGAAACCTCCTTTGAGAAAATCTTAATAAAATATATTCAACATATGTCTTTTCCTCTTACACAAACCCTCTATATCAACTGTTCAACTTAAAATAACTACTACATCCAATATATGTGAGATATTTAAAAATAGAAAACATTAAAAATTACAAAGCATATGCATCTAAAATTTTATAATAATACCTAATACAAATTGAAATTATTAGAATGAAGGGATCTTAATGGAGGGTGTCAAGGGAAGGGTTAAAAACCACCAAAAGTATATAATTGTGCTAATAAAATACTAATGTAGACCAATAATTGAAAAATACATAAACACACTAGAAAAATCCAAATTTAACACTAATAAATGCCTAAGGGCCATGTTTAGGTGTCTACAATGAGCTTTAATAAAATGGTTTATCATAATAATAACATATAGAGGAATATTTATGGACTTAGTCTAAGTTATTCTTCAAATTAAATTATTCAATTCTTCTTTAAAGGCATTCCTCAAATTGATATTATGATTGATGAATTTGATTTTAATGAATTATAGCTAAGAATTGATAGTAAAGAGATTTAGAATCAAGTAATGGAAAATATGTAATCTAATCCATGATTGTTATTGACATTTTGATCCACCTCTTAGGCTTAACATCATGACAAAGACTGCTGCTGAGAAGAGTCTCACACCTAACAACAATAAATACATGAAGTAATGCATAAATAATCATATGACATTGATAAATCATACTATTAATTTTTTTATTAATATAAGCTAAGACTTACTAATTAACAAACCATCATCTTGATCTTAATGGTAAATTATAAGCATTGTCTTGTAATTTTTTGGTTAACTATTTTTCTATCATCCCATATTTTAGGTGAACAATTTATGTTTACATTTTTATATTCATTTATTAGAGGTATGTTGAGATTTATAATCTTATTGACTTATATAATCGTCATCTATAAATATTAATGATTTTTATTTATTTCCCTTAAAACATGATGATGAATGCCTTTGAAAAGTTAAAAATTAAATAATAATAAAAGATGAATCTCAATTTGACTTTGGAAATTAGTAGTGGTGTCTCCCCACATTTTTATTAAATTTAATAAAAAGAATAAAAATGATAACTATATTATAAAAATAAATATTAATTTTTTTCTACATTCCTATTGAATGACAAACTCTTCATACTTTAAAATTTAAAATAATAATAAAAATTAATATAAAACTAAATGTGTTGATTTTTCAAAAATAATATTATAAATTTTACATGTTAATGATTGGAGAACAATTATATTGTGCTTCTTTTGTGTCAATACCAATATTATAAAAATATGGTGATTGTTTTTGTAGGCAACAATAAAATATGAAGGTAAAATCAATGATATGCATAACAAAATTCTATTCATTTTTTTCCATAAGATACTCTATTGAAGAACAATGTTAAGCCTATCTTAAAGGTAGACTTATATAATAATTTTCTTAAATATCTACATGGATTTTAATTATTTACCCTTTATTATAGTCACCATATCTCCTAATATTACTTCTATATCTTTGAATCTCAGAATGCATGGAAGACTTTCACATGTGTTTTTTTTTTTTGGTGGGGGGGGGGGGGGGGGGGGCGGGGTGTTTGTTTATTAAGTACAATAGTAACAATCCCTTCTCCTTGATAGCATGGATTTTAAGGATGATTTATTGATATATTTTTAATAACATATCTAGGATTTAATGTCAAATGTAAAATCGAATAAGATACATAGATGGAATAGGAGGAATGGTGCCCAATATTCATTTTAAGACAAATGGAAAATGCCAACGTAGAATAAACTTATGCCTATTGTGGGAGTAAATTTATTGAAAAATATATGAATTAAATTCATTATAAAATGTATTTGTATTGTTATTCTAATTCAGAAATAGACATGAACACACTTCTCTCTGATTCGGATCATGTATCTAACAAATATGCATTTCAATAAATTTAAAAAGACAATGAACAAATTTAAAAATGATAAAAATAATATCATATAAAACTGGGTAACTTTCAATGTTTCCATTTAAAAATCTTAAAAGACTACTAATATTTTCACTCATGATAATCTCAGTGTGCATGTAAATTGTAATTTCATCATCCTTTCACCTAGTTGATCATGTTTTTTTGACATGTTGGTGTCTCTTGAGTCAAATCCATTGTTCAAAAAATGTAGGTAATTATCCCATACTATTAATTTTTTTGTATATTCCCGTGTGCTAATATAACCTCCTTATAAATATTTATGCTTTCTTATTTTGGCACATTTTCCTTTTGCATCTCTATTTTGCTATACATATGAATTTTTGAAATAAATTAAAAAAACTCGTTTGTTTTTCCCTTCTCTCCATGTGTTGATATTTTTACCTACACATGTTATTAGTTGTCTTTTCTACCATAAATTTATCAATTTGTTTTATCAATCACATGACATGCATAAAAATATGCCAAAACATTCATTGCTTAAGAGTAGATAAAAATAACAATTTTCATGAGATATATGATTAATTTTTGCATCTATATTTATTTTAATATATGAATGCAAATGAGTTGGACATATATGACCTAATTACTATACTATAGCACAGGTTTTAATCAATTTTAAGAATGACATAAATTAAAATCCCTGGAATTAGTTCATCCAGGTGGGTATAGAAGCTATGATATTTGACGGTGTATTCAGATATGGCATTTGTAGTCATAAATATGAAGTTGGTGAAGTTAATGTTTATTCCTAAGGAATAAGATAAGAAATTAAATATTTTCATGAGTCTTTTTAAGTTACCAAGAAACCATTTAAAGTATTGTAAACATGTGATTTGTCCTAACAAAGCATGTTAATTCTCATATGATTGAGAGTAGTGAATTAGATGTCAGTTGGATAGATCGAGATATGAAAAAAAAATTAAATTAAGTGATTTGTATTGGTAGTAAATGTTCATGTATCATATGATTAAGAGTGGAAAACTTGCTATCAGTTGGTCATATCATGACATGTAAATATGTACTACACATTATTGACATGAATTTGTTGCAATAAAGGCACAAGTAACCAAGTATTATGGATTTCTACTACTAAATTTTTTTAGGTGTTTCAAAGATATGAAAATTAAAAAAATTCGTCATTGATATTAACTTCAAGTGACAATGACCTAAGTACTTACCTTCAAAATTAGAGTGTGGATTTGTTCTTCATAAGATACAATTCGAGGTTCCTAGTTAGAGCTAGATGTTGTGACCAATTTTTTTTTAAAATCCAATTTATGAAGTCAAATTTCAAATTCTATTTTTCCTAATTAGATCATTTATATGTTTTAATTGAGATACTCTCCAAGTCTTGTGCAAGATTGTAAAATTAATAATTACATTGAAAAAGTTGTACATGACTTTCAAAATAGTTGAATAAGTTTTTTCTTGTTTTGATATTGATTTGAATAGTTATAATTGAGCTTGTGAGGTCTATATTAGTCTATGAAGATATCTAAGTGATTTTAAATCTCCTCCTAGTTATGGTAATACCCATATTTTACAATTTATGGTTTCAAAACATCAAATCACTTCAAATATTTTTATTTGGTCTCGAAGTGTTCAAGTAAGTTATTTGCATTGATATTATTTCAAAATATTCTAAACAAGTTGGGATATAGTTATTCTAATATTTTCCACACCAGTTTTCATAAAAGGGATTCAAGATTGGCTTTGTTATGTTCAAACTAATTTGAACTTATAATCAACAATGTTATATGAATAAATAAAATTTAGAAATTCTTATTGATCTATTTGTGATCCATGCAGATCCTTCAAAAATGTTTTAACAATCATTCTAAGTGTCTTTGAATAATTAGTGTGTAATTCAAGATGAAATATCAATTTTATCTCATAACGCTATCATGTATACTTTTTAGATCCATCATAATAGTATATTATAACATATTTATTTTCGATGTGAAATACTCTTAAGAAACTCATAAGGTAGGCAAAGAATTGAAAAATATATCAAATATTATTCTGGGGGAGTTTTAAAAGTCATTTTTGCTATGGATTTCAAGATTAAATTTTGCATGTAAAGTGCATATAAAAAAGCCACAATATCCCTTAAAGGATTATTAATCAATGTAAACAAATTTTACACCTAGCCTATGAGATAATTCCAAGTGGATAGTTCACTATCTCAAGCTATTTTATAATGCTAAATTGATTTCTCAAAGCTACTGAGTAATAGAAAGAACTACTCATAGTTCAAGCAGCCATTACATGCATGAATATTTTTTTGATGACTTCAATGTTATTTTTAAAAACTCTCCACCAATTTCAATCTAGTTACAATTATTCTAATGGCCTAAATGTTTAGTTCACAACCCATTATCTTCATCCACAACTTGTTGATGGTTTTTAATAAGTCTTAAAATATTAGAATGATATTTTTCTCCCTTCTAACTATTTAAAGGAATTTTAAACATTGAATGTCATGTTGATCTAAAAATAACTCACTAGTAATTTAGTGTGATCTTATCAATGTCATTATACATTTGTGGATAACTATAATTAATTTTTAATTGTAAACAAATATACGAAAACATGCAAGACCCCATAACAGACTAAAAAAAACTATAAAATGTAGTTGAAAATAGATATTTGAGAGCCATTTTGCATGGTGGATTCTTTTATCATCTTTTGGATGTAAAAATGATCTTTCAAGATCACACATCTCATAATAGACTTAAAATAACTATTAATGTATACACATAAATTCCACAACAACCTTTTTCATCTATAAAAACTTTTCTAAGGCTACCAAGGTAAATGTTTGGCTCTTAAAAAATATAAATGGCAATTCTCTATGGTAATTCATGGATTAGTTTATTTTTGTGAGTTGAAATGGTCATTTTTCCATTGTAAGATAATCCTCCAAATCCATCAGGTCATATAAAAACTTTTATGAGTATCTCTTTCATTTGAAAACCTCTCATATAAATTCTAGATTGTAAAAGATACTACTAAAGCTTGTATTCCCACATATTGTTGTGGCACCAAAATCAAATCTTCATAATTGGATGAATGATATTAAAATATTCTATCCTATTTTTTGGGTGGTGAATATCCTTTGAGGCCAAGAAGAAAGGTCACATATTCATGAAAATAAGTTGGTACTAGGGAAATTTGATGTATGTGTCACTAATTTTGAGATGGAAATTGAGAAAAACATCACACAAATTTTTTAGTATAACAAAATGTTACACAAAAACCTCAAGGCATAAGTGAAATCCACACATCTGGACCATAACATCCCACCACAATTTTAAATCCTAGAATTTGGGCTGTATTTGTGCCCATACACTAGTATGGTCCCTAAATGAACATGGAAATGCCAACATAACTACCTACTATGTGACATGAACTCAAGTGGATGTTTTGATACCAAATGTAACAAAATTTTAGACCAAAACCTCAAGGCATTAGTTAAATCCACACACTAAGATCATAACATTCAACCATCACTACATTATTATTGACGAGGGACATCAAAATAAGAATGAAAATTCACTTCTTGTAAAAACCATGACAATTTTTTTCACCAACTACATGCTTATTATAATTATGACACACATAAAAATAATCTCCAATAAATTTGATAATTATTGAGTTTATTACTAAGGAAATTTATTAGTTATGCTCAAACATTTGATGAGTTGTCCCAAATATCAAGTGAAAATGACCAACATGAAGTGGTTTAAGAACTTCACAAGGTTCTTCAAACATATTTTTTGCATGTAAATATTTTAGATTTGAAAAATAGATGTCCTCCTAAAATTGAAATAATATTGAATGTAGGATGCCAAAAACGTAAAAACAATTTACCGAGCTCTTCTTTAAAATGACATGTAGGTTGTCAATATTGAACAAGAGAGTATGCACCTTATGAATATTACCATGTAACTCATAAAATGGTGTACCCACCACTATATTTTCCAAGTTCCTAAACCATGTTGATCATACATTATTAGAGAACATTTAGTCATAAATGCCATCAAAATGGTTCTTCTATACAAGTTATTGCCAAAGCTAAAGGAACATGATTCTAGGTTTGAAAATGAAGTGTAAAAAAAGGAATATGAAATAAAAAAGAGAGAATGTCAAAGATAATATACTCAAGAATATAAAATAAAATGACAAATGACAAATGAAGAGACAATAAATAGAAATAAGTATGAAAAAATATGATGTATAAAAAATTAATATGATTTATCAGTTGAAGAACTAGAAGCACAAAATTGAAAAACATGTAGATATTATGATAACACATCATACACAAACATCTTAAGGAGACCAATTTATATTTCCAAAAATATTAAAAATATCAATGCATGTAGATCAAATGTTTGATGTAATAATAGAATAGCTATGACAACATAGTTAGAATGATGTACATACATCATCTCACAAAATTTTATGATGATGTTGATCATGATGAAGAAACTATAATGGACACAGAACTAGATGGATATGATAGACTTAGAAAAAAAAACCTAACAAATATGTTGGTGAAAATTAAAGTGGCACAAATTGAGTTCTAGAAACCCTAGTGGAAAGATTGAAAGATGCATTGGAATTTAATTTTGCTAAAATACTTAAGGATATTCCAAGGTATATGTAGAATCAAATAGAAGTAACCACTACTGAAAGAAGTAACAATATGAATAACATGAAAAATAATGAATCACCACAAGAGAGAAAGCCAATAAAAATTCAAGGGTCCCAAATAATTCAACAATAAAAAACCTAATCCAAACAAAAATGTTGATATTGATTTAAATATTACACAATTATTATTTCAACATGAGTTAGATAAAATTACTTAGCTAAATATGTGTTATATATGTCAAGAGTGTTATCCTAGAATTAATATTGATCAAACTCTTGACATGCCTATTTGTAGTATATTTCAACAAGAGAAAGGTGTCCATAATTTTTTTGAAGCTAATAAAATGGATCCTAGGCCCCAACCACTTGAGCTAGAAAACATGACTCAAGTGGAAGAGATGTTGATCACCCGTGTGAATCTAATTCTTTATGTAACTTATACAATAGGAGGCCAATACAAATATAAATTACATAACATATTTTTTCACAATAATTCAAATTACTTGCAAAAATTACATCATATTTCAAATATTATAATTATCATAATATGAATAAAGTAATAATGTGGAATTAATTATAAATTTACTATGAGTAACTTCATCGAGTATATAATTCACTTAAATATAATATTGAACATGGTAAGTTCTTTATAGATATGAATATTGATGAAACAACACTAATAGATCTCCCATGTACTAATTCTACAAATGTATTAAAAAAACTAAATACTATCAACAAGGAATTTAATAAAGATTTTAATAAATATATTTTTTGAGGTCTTTTATTTGAGATAAGCAAATGAAATATTATATATCACATGTCATCTATGGCCACCAAAACCACCCAATGCCATAAGAAAAATG
>JARHVA010000617.1:3947500-4032500 GCA_037957365.1 Torreya grandis | reverse complement strand
CACCAAAAAACCCAATGTGATAATAAAAATAGAATTGACTCGAGTTTGGATAAAAAATCTAATCATAGATCATGCTGACCTAATAGTTAGGCCACAAATTGGTACATCTCTATTGAATGAATAATAACAAAAGGTTTATTAGACACAAATTTCTTAACTCTATTCCCTAATGGAAGGTGTGCTTGGTTGGAAAGTTGTGACTAAAATGAATACATCTACATGAATATTTGAAAAATATTATTTGATATCATGATAAGTTTTTTGTGACACACCCATAGTTTAGGTATATTGCATGAATAGGATAATGCAAAATGGAGCACAAAATCCATCATAAATATTTTTAATGAAAATACAAAAAGAATTACCCATTTTAATTGATGAATTGTGTAAACACATGGATGACATGCCAAAATATCATCTTATTCATCACTTGATGAGATATAAAACTACACTAAGAGGAACACATTCCTATTGGACAAAGTTTCAAGTAAATTGTATTGACTAATTCCCTCAGGTTGGAAAACCAACCATATTATTTACATTAAGTGCATCAAATATGTATTGCCTAGACCTCCTTGAACTTATGCTAGGATTTACACCTAGAGGTCCATGTGAATCACAAATATGGCAATGAAAAAAATATAATTTACCACCCTCATATAGTTTCTTATTATATGAACATTTGAAATATACTATTATGAAAAGAGATACTACAAAATTTTATGAAGGTAAAACATTTATGGTGTAGATATGAATGGAAACATAGAGGTTTTCCACATGTTCTTGTATTTTTATGATTAATAATTTACTTTTATTATATAAAAATCAACTATTATAAATCTATAAATTTATTTAATTTCATGTCTAACATAAGGAGTGCACAATTTTAGCTTGAAACTATGTTTGAGGAGCACATTAAATATTCATCAAATACATCTAGAACAAGACCATGAAGAATTTATTAACTATGTGTAGCACCATACCATGTGTAAATATGGGGATTGGCTATAAAAAAAATAGAGGAAGGAAGGTTTGTATCTAAGAAACATTACTATAAAAATATGTATTGAGTGTCTTTCTTACATTAAGAATGACATGAAATTATCTTTGATGTAGGTACAATTACCTTTGGCCTTTACATCTCAATGGATCAAAATTATATGTAGATATAGAGAAAAGATATAAACAATATAAGCCAAAAGGAAAAGATGACCATGTGAACATTCATAATCGTTATGTGTTACAATCATGGAATGTAAGTGTAGATTGATAACCGATACTCTCAAAACATGTTTTTGTAAACTACATTTCAAAGTATGATACAAAGTTAGAAGAAAAGTTTAAAAACATATCAACAAATGTTGATGTGACATGAAAATGTTAAAGAATCAGCTAACATGTTGTAGGATCATATAAATGCATGTTAACTAAAATAATTATTAAAAATGATATAGTGCAAAGGAAACATGCCACATATTGATAAAACTTCCTTTGATGGAGTGTATTAGAGTATTTACATCATTTAATTTTAGTCATAAAGTTTGTAAACAAATATTAAAAGAGAATGATGTAAATGAAAAATAATTAAAAAAATAATCGATGGATACATTGATAGAACTTGTTCAATGGGACATATATACCACTCATTGAGGTCCCAATATCATGGATTTATAGTCCAAAAATTAAGAAAAGGTGAAAAGTGGAAACAAAAAATAATGTGAGTAATTGTGAGGGTATGGCCAAGGTTTTACAACATCTCAAAACAATATAGTAAAAGAATTATCGATTTTTATTGGTCGGAGTTACTATTATACAAACCATTTCATGAGATTGGGATAAAAATTGGCCCTGATGAGGATATAATAAAATATAATTGGGGTCGATTTCAATGCAATCCTTTTCATATAGATCCGATTATTGAAATAAATAATAACATTCAATAAGAAATATAGGATACAAATGTTAACATTATCCACCAAAATACAATTGAACAAGAGTAGGAGATCATATAAGGTCTACACAAACATTATCTAATAAGGTCAAAATTAAGAACAACACCATTTTTGGGAACTTTTAATAAATCGAAGAGATGCCAATCCAAAAATTAACATTTGGTAATTGTTGATGAATAAAAGGGATGTTGCACTTGAAATAGTTGAAAAGGAGGATTTTAACAAACATGTGCACTTATTTTTAACAAATGAAAATGTGCACCAACATTATAAACGAAAATTATATAATCAAATCAACATAGTACTCAAAGCATTGCAACTAGAGAACAAAGAAATAATATTGTGGGATTGGATGATGAAAAATTGGAAGTTGAGTTATTGATAAATATTGGTCAATGGTTGATGCTCACTACAAACTTATGGATAGAAGTAGGTCTTTTCAATGGAGCACTTCAATATATCCATACCATTGTATATAAACAATGGATGTCACCCTCTGAACCTCCAACATATGTAATGGTTCAATTTGATAACTATAGAGAGAGTCATTTTATTAATGCAAATCAAACTAAAATTCCAATCATTCTATACAAGGGGGTGATTTACGTCATTTGCCTTTGAAATTGACATGGAGATTGACAATCCACAAATCAAAGTTCTTAACACTTGACAAAGCCACAATTGATATAGTACTAATAGAAAGATAAGGTTTTACATTTGTTGCTATATCAATTGTCATGTCACTATATGGATTAAACATCTCACTGCCTTTTACATATGAGAGATTTGAGAGATTGAAGAATGGAAAAGGTGTACAGAAAACAAAAGAAGAACAAAAACTTCAATTATTAGAAGATCACATGTATAAAGATGGAATATCATAAACTTATTGTAATACATCTTATAAATATCATATATGTATTGTTATCTATTTTTCCTTTTATTATCAAATGTATATAGTTTGAATATCATAAACTTTTTTGTGTGCGTGCGTGCGTGCATGCGTGCGTGCGTGCGTGCGTGCATGCGCGTGCGTGTGTGTGTGTGTGTGTGTGTGTGTGTGTGTGTGTGTGTGTGTGTGTGTGTGTGTGTGTGTGTGTGTGTGTGTGTGTGTGTGTGTGTGTGTGTGTGTGTGTGTGTGTGTGTGTGTGTGTGTACGTGCGTGCGTGCGCACGTGTGCATGTGCGTGTGCGTGTGCATGTGCGTGTGCGTGTGCGTGTGCGTGCGCGCGCGCGTGTGTGTGTGTGTTTCTCTCTATTTTCCATTTTAATATCAAAAGTATATAATTTTAATATCAAAAAATTATTGTTATACTATTTATATATATCAAATTTTTTGCTGCACCTAATTTCTAATTTTAATATCTCATTAAATAATTATATTAAATGTGTTTTTATGAATATTAAATATTTATGTTTACTTTATGTGGTGACAAGTATGATTAGCATATATATATATATATATATATATATATATATATATATATATATATATATATATATATATATATATATATATATATATATATATATATATAGATAAATTTAATTAAAATATACTAATAAATATCATTCTTGAGGTATCTATATTGTATTAACATGTGACAATAATGAAATAGATGCCTTGAGAATGATATTTAATGCTATTTACATAACTTTACCTAAAATATGTGTATTAATTATTATCACAATTCAATTTGATAGAAGTACCTTGAGAATAATATATCAATATATTTTACGTACATTTATCTAAAATATATATACTAATATTAATATAACAATTATTTTTTAAAATAACATAGTCTCATAATATAAAATGATATAATTTTTGTATGAAAGGTGATCTATATGTAATTTCACTATTTTATATATCCTATATCGATTATTTATATCTTAAATCAATATAGAGATTAAAAAAAAAATTATGTTACTATGCCTTATGAGAAATGAATTTCATGAGTTTAGAGGGTAAATCATAAAAAAGGTAAATATAATACTTAACACATTATTAGTAGATGCAGTAAAGGTACTATAGTTTTCATCTTGGTAGTTTTTTTCCATTGATTTACAACCAATCAAATGTCATGGTGGAAAGGAAATGAAAGCATTTTTTAATGTTTTGAAGTTTAGTTGGATTTAACTAGAGTTACCATTAAGTGGTGATTGATTGTCTGCCAGAGGATCAATGAACATGGTATGCATAATTTCCTATCTATTATTTAGTTGCACGCTGCAAAATTTTGTTCCCACATACCTTGATCTAAAACAACAAAGTTTTGAAACAGAGCACAGGCACTAATTTTATTTTTGATTCATTTTTGTCTAAGTGTCAAAGTCAAGCAGAAGCTGCCAAGTGTCATCATTTGAGGCACTTTTCATAATTTCATTAAGGCTACAGAGATTACCACGTACCTCATAGCAACTCAGTGGAGCGTGACAAGTGTCGGCATCCATGTTTCATATCAGCATCCACGTTTGAAATTTCTTTTCAGTGGAAGGTTTCAAAAGCTAAGTATCAATATTAGGCATAAAGCACCAAGTGGCAATCACAGAAGGTCTCAATTTTGCTTTTCTAAAAGTGACAGAAGATGCCACGTATCCTAGCAAAAGAGAGTAGAAGCCACCACGTGTCTAGATCTAAATTATCTTCATTTTACTTCACCAATATAGAAAAGACTGTGGTGGGTCTCAGGTTGTGTTTTTGAAGCAAGCAGAAGCTACCAGGTGTCGTTGTTCATGTAAATATGAAATGTGACCTGATGGTTTCTATGATATAAACAGAGTAAAGTGGAGACCGCCACATGTCACCTTCCACAAGTTTCTAAAAAGGTAGCTAAAAGAAGCAGAGACCACCATGTAACCTTAGATAATTAAAGTGGAGACCACCACGTGTCCTTTGATGAAGAAATAGAGATTGCCACCTGTCCTTATCCTCCTTTTCAAGTTGCTTGAGAAAGAAAGGATATGGGTCTTATTTTATTTTAAGATGTTAAAGTTTGAAGAAGTGGATTGAGATAGGTGTCAAAGGTAGAAGGTTCTTGAGAAAAGATATAGTAAGAGTATAAATAAAGCAGAGAGCGCCATGTGTCCTTAGTAAGGTTGTGAAACCTGACAAGTGTCATCTTTCGGTGTTTCCTAAAGTAACAAGAAGGTTTTCAAGGAATTGGCTAAGTGTTATCTTCTATTTAAGAGAAGGGACCATCTGGCAATTTGTTTCAGTCAATGAACTGCCAGAAGACAAAGTGTTTCAAAATCTATGAAATATCTTCTGTTAGACACTTCCAGTTTCGGTTAGATTTCAATTGGGCCGTCAGATTGAGAAAAAGCAGACAATTTGGATTGAATTGAAGGCTATAAATAAGGGTGCAGAGATCACCAAAATATCATCATCAGATACCAAAGAGAATTTTTTGAGAGAATTATTGTCAAGAGGGTAGACTTTCTAGAGTTTTGACTAGAAATATCATTTGCCTTTGTTTTATCTTCTTAAGTTGGAAGGTTTATGTAACTGTGCATGTTTCTGTGCCTCTTATGTGACTGGAGAATTAATGATAAGATTGAATCCTGTGCCTTTGTTGATATCTTCTATGTCATTGCAAAAGTAGTCTAGGCTGTGTTGTTAAGAGTTTAAGACTTTCTAGAGCTATGATTAGTAATGTCATTTTCCTTTGTTCCATTTTCTTGAGTTAGAAATTTTATATAACTATTCGTGTTTATGTGCCTCTTATGTGACTAAAAAATTCAAATAAGAAGATTGAACCCTGTGCCTTTGTTGATATTTTTTGTATCACTAAAAAAGAAATCTATGCTGTGAGCCTCTGTTTCTATTATTTTCCATCTTTTATATTGATGATGCACTTGTTTGATCTTAAATGTAATTGAATCTTACATATAGTCTCATTGTGCTCAGGATTAAGGTCGAATTACATTCAAGCGCATCACCATAGTTAGATTTTCTTTCTTGCATTTGTGTTTCTGTTAAAATTCCTATCCCTTTTCCCAGTATACACTCGATATAAAGAAGAGACCATCTTCTTAAAAATTTGGAGGTTGTTTCAAGTCGCAAGTCCCACATCTTGAAACTTTCCATTGTTGGTGTTAGAACAAGTGCAAATTTTAAACCATCAACAGTTTTTAGCATGCCCAGTGGGACCAATCTTGAAGTTTCTTTCAAGATTGTATGATCCAGAGAGCTACGAGGAGTCATAGTTGTGGACCAGTAACCAGATCACAATCTGCTATAAATCTAGGTATTCTTTTGCCACCTTTGGTAATTAGTTCAAGAAGAAGATTCAACCAATTTATACCAATACCAGGAACAAATATGGGAACCCATATACCCCCAAGAAATTATTCATGTAGGAATATTGGTAGTCCATTGATTCTCCCAATACCACCAGCCACTTGGGACCCTATCCCAGTGAATGCCCTAAAAGCTTTGCCCAAATTTAGTGGGCAAGACTTTAAAACCCCTGAAGAACATCTGCAAGATGTATTAGATGTTTGTGTTATACATGTTGTCACACAACAAAATGTGGTCATAATACTATTAGCAACTTCTTCTAAAGGGAAGGCTCTAGAATGGTATCGGTCCCTGACCCCAAATACCATCTCTACATGGGATCAGCTCAGAGATCTTTTCTTTGAAATATTCGAAGAGAAGGGTGATAAGTCTTCTTTATTACAACAATTAATTACTATTTAAAGGGCACCATAAGAAGCCATGACTGACTTTAATTCTAGATTTCAGAAGACTTGGGAAAGAATCCCTGCTACAGCTAGACCATTACTAGGTATGGCTATAGTATTTTATCTTAAGGCTTTGAATTCAGATATATCTGTTATGATTTAGTCACTTGGAGGACACACTTTGCCTGAGGCTTATGATTATGCGGTCAAAGCTAAGAATAATTTAATAGATGCTGGAAAGCTACCCCCAAGGCCTCCCATGCCCATGTTCCCAAAAAATTCCTTACCATTACCTCAAGAAGCCCCTAAATCTATAACCCCACCTGTGTCCATGTACACATATCCTCAACCACCTGCTAAAGAAATTGTTCCCACTCAGTCATCTGAGCTTGATGATATCAAGAATATCTTGAGGACTTTTTCTAATGAGTTGATTAATATAAAAAGATAGAAAAATACTTTTTGTAGGCCTCCATATCAAGGCTATCAAGGAAATAGATTTTCTTCTCAACCAAACCAATACCAGGGTCCTCCGAGATAAAATAACCTTTAGCCAACAAACCAATTAGTTGCAGTCCCCACACCCTCACAGTCTATTCTCCCAATTCAAAAAGGGAGATTGTTCTAGGGCAAAATAACTATGCAGATAACACTAATGCCTGGTGTTTTCCTTGCAATAATGCTCATACACCTAGAGATTGTCCTATGGATAATCTGCAACAAAAGGTGGTAGAACAAAGAAGAATGGATGGATAGTTTGCATGTTCCAGTGACAATCAAGTCTATTAGTCTTCTAGTATGCAAAATTCAGTCCTAGTGGCTCAGATGCAAGGGATTTCCTTGAAACAAGAGGAAGAAATATCCCCCAAAAATGCTTTGTTCTCATGGGTTGAAGATGAAGAATCAATTTTATTGAACGAGGCATCTACCTCCAAGAAACCAGTGGTGCAATTTGATTATTACACTAGATCAAAGAAAAGGATGTTGGAACAGCCTGAGGTTGTAAATAGTCAAGTCATGGAGAATCCTCCATTCCAAGGACAAAGAAACATAGCTATCAAACAAGAAGTGCCTCAGCTGGTGCAGAATCAAGTGATTCCCGTACAAATTCAAGAAAAAACAAGATACCCTTATTCTCAAAGAACTAACTCTGTGACAAATAAATGTGGTGGATTAATTGAAGAAGACTCTAGTATCAATATGGGATATATTGGCTATTCCTGAATAGAAGACGCTACTACAAGAAGCTTTACAAGGCCAAGCAGTGCCCAAATATACTGTTGTCAAAGAAAGACCTGCTAAAAAAGAAAATCTCAAAGATACAGTTCATCTGTAGACAACAGCCCTAGTGAATAATGAGGCAAAGGTAAGCAAATCCAAACCAGACCCCTTCTATTTAACTTTGATAGTGGGTAAGAAACTGCTGTATAATGCAATGATTGATTCAGGGGCTAATACTATAGTAATGCCCAAGTAGATAGTTGATGTATGAACCACTCACTAAAGGAGTCATGTAGCTAGATGGCAAAGTAGTACAAATAATAGGGAGAATTAAATGACTGCAATTATAATTATATGCTTGTCCCAATATAATTGTAAATCAAGATGTAGTAGTGATAGATATACCTCTTATTTTTGGCTTATGTTTATCAAGAGACTTTACAGCCAAGATAGGAGGATATATGTCCCTTGATTGGTCTCACCTCATCTTAAAAACCAAATATGGTTCAAAAATGAAGATATTATTTGAGCCATTATATAAAGATCATATCACCAATGAACCAAGTGCAAAGTTAGACGCAGCTCATGCTATGATGAATAAAGAAGAAAGGGTTTTTGTTGAGGAGCTAGGTGAATGGACTGGACATAATCAAGAAGAAGAAAATGATCATTTATTAGCTATGATGCAAAGTGACCCATATGGAAATTATGACTCTATTGGTTTGGGCACTTACGTTATACTTGATGAAGATCATAAAATCCCAAATGTTCTAGAGGAAGAAAAGTCACTAGATACTTCTTCTATTAATCCTTGGGTCTCTCAACATGAATTCCAGATTCCAAGTGAGAAGTCACAAGTGTATGCCTTAATCTCTGATGAAGAAGAAATAAATTTTTATTTTCTTCTTACTTTACAAGATGATGTGGAGGAGTATGGACATTTCCTTGATCATGATTTGAATGATTTGTTTGAAATCATTGGGTCAAGTTATACTATTTTTTAGGGAAGCTGTGAGCCAGTTGTAGATGAACAAAGCAACATTAAGACTCAAATACATGTGCAAAATTATTGCAAACATTTAGAATTATCCTTTCAAGAGGTTGGTAATTTTGATGTTATTAAAGAGGATGATCATGCAATAGAACCTAAGTTTAAGGTAGAAGTAGATGAGTCAATAAATGATCTATATCAAAGAGCTTATGTTGATGAGCAAATAATCATTAATTTCTTGATAAGACATGCTAGTATCAAGAACCAGCATTCAACAAGCTTCCAAGGACAAGAAGAGCTTATGTATGTTAGAAGCATGTTTGATTCAAACTAATTTGAATGCAGGACAATCAATGAGGCATACAAAGATTGCAAGCCATTTGAGCTACATCCAATTCAACCATTTATCCGGTAACATAAGTCATCTTGTCATGAAGGAGACTTTAGAAATTCTTCTTTTGATCCAGGAGGGAGATAAATATACTATGTATTATAGTTAGATAGTTTCCCCTTTTCGTATTGCTTTGTTTTTCCATTTTTGTTTTCCCACTTTTATTTTAAATAAGTGTTCTTTGAACACGTATTCGGTAGCTCAAAATTTTCAAAATTTTCAAAATTCTCCAATACATTGAATGTCTCCCAAATCTTTAGAAATCCCCAAGGTACCTTGTGCTGCAACTTGCATAACATGTCAACCTGGCTGTCCAATAAAGATTGAATAAGATTTGCTAATGGTTATCCAAGTTTAATGCCATTTTGAGACTTGATAGGTCAATAAATACCTCTTAGTAAGAGTTCAAGCTTACAAGTTCTCAAACATTCCTGCATCTACGATAAAATATCTTGCTACTTGCATTTTTCAGTGCTTAGTAAACTTGCTTCAGTGAAAGTTTTTTTGTTTTACAAAAGCTCATACCACCTATCACAAAAAAGATACAAAAGATGGAAGGGGTACAATCTTCACAATAAGGAGCTAGGATGTATGAATCCCTTGATAAGTTTCTTGCAAGTAAGTCATATGATTCAACTCCCGCACAACCATTGAAGACCTATCCATGGACTAGGATTCCTGAAGTTGGTCAAGCAAGTGACCCAGCAAAAATAAAAGATTATGCAGATGGCATCCTGGACCCAATTTTTTAGCGAGCTAGTAGCAAAACTCTTAGAGAAGGGGCACATCAAAGGTGTCTACAGAGGGCCAGAGTAGGGCAATATGAAACATTTGCCATGAGGATAGGGACTTCACAACTAGCACAATTCATTGTCCCAACTCTGCATCCATGCCCCGACTTGGTCAAATTATGTGCAGATTTGTTCCATGCACCCTCATACACCATTCAATAAGGTCCATTTTCAGTACAAATCACACCGCAAGCTATCAGGGATATGTTAGCCCTGTTTCACGATAGTACAACTACATTTCCCACTATTGATAAGATGCAAAGAACGTGGGCAAACATCAACACTCAGTCAAGGTTCTCGAGATCCAAATTACAAATGGGTGATGATGACACTATGGTGCCCACAGTCCCTATAAAAAGAGCCCGATTTGCACAAGCTAGCCAAGATGCACTGTCTATGATGGCCTCCATCTTCAGCATGAAAGATGATATGGTAGTTTATGCAAAACAAATGGCTATCCTCTTTAGGCTGAAGATTGTGGACAAAACTCAGGAGTATAGGCTTGACTTTTCTAAACAAATTGCTTTCTCAATGGTGGAACAGCTGGTCTATTTCAAATCGAAAGGGGTTTTTAGGTACTCTTCTTATTTTTTCATCTCATGTTGTTTCAGAACTCTGACCTCTTTGCTGAACATATGTATCTTGATATGTATGACCCAAATTTTAATCTCCAAAGGACCATTCCTATGTCTGCATGGACATATATTTTGTCAAAGACTAGTAACCCATATGAATTCTGAGAATTATTTGTTACCCCTATTTTTTGTCATCTTAGCCCCAAACTAGTAATGAATAGATTATTCTCAAGTGTTTCAAATCTTCTGGCTAGTTGCCCAATTCCTTGTGATTTCTATTTTGGATCCCACCATACAATTATAAGAGTCCATGGTTTTTGTGGGGAACCAATGTTGCTACCAAAGATTTTGACTCTTAGGTTAGCATTCCTCGAGGTCACCAGATAGGTGTCAGTAGTAGACAATGATTATGACTCTAGGAAGAGGAAAAGAAAAATGTATGACCTCCAATGGATGACAACCAACATGGTTTTGGAAACCAAAGACGTTGAAGTTCTGTTGCTCAGAAAGTTAGCCTTTCTAGGTTTCCTTCTGGTAGAAGACAAATGGGTTTATGACCCAAATGGTTTCATAGCCTCCTAGATAAGGACTCACAGGGTTGCAACTAGAATTGCATATAAGGGCCACCCTTTTTGGGAAATCAGGAAGAATCCTAGAGAAGATGCCTTTGGGTTTTATGTTGAGTTAACCGACTTGCCCCTTCCACAAAACAGACCCTAGGAAACATTCTATGTTAAACAGAGGGATTATGATCCTAAAGTCAGAATGAATTCTGGCTTAAGAAGGACATTAAATAATAATGATTGGGATGCTAAGGAAATAGAAGTCTATTAGAAATATAGGCAGGAAATTTGTCAAATAACCCATTCTTTCGAGAACGTAGACACAGATGAGAGATGGGAAGAACCATGGGATGAGTGCCATCTCTCCCCTGTATCTAGCCTAGAGACAAGTAATCTGTCGACACCAGGTGAAGAGCAAGAAGTGAGGGCCGGGTCAAGCCAAGAGTCACAAGCCTCAGAGCAAGTTGTAGCTATAATAACTATATTAGTTTGGCCCCAATCTCTCAGCATCATGGAAAAGCAAAAGAGTGTGGTGCCTTCACCACCACAAGCTTCCCCATCAGCAGCAATTATAGATATTCCTAGTTCTCCATAAGTAGTAGATGTGAAAGGAAAAAGAACACAGCTAGAAGAAGAGACACCCAAGAAACAAAAGAGGGTGCAATTTCAATTTGATTCAGAAGAGGAGATGGATACCCCAAAGCACCAATTACAGAGTACTATAATTGATCCTTAGGTAAGTATTATTACTCCTCCTTCTCAGTCTATTTCATCTCTTGTTGGCATGATGATTTCCTCTAGCTAGATGACATCCCCTGCCACTTCTACCATTCATATTTCTCACTTCATCTCATCTGTGCCTCCTCAGTCTTTAACATTACCTCATTTCTCTCCCTCTATTCCCAAGAAACTTCCCCCCTCAGATTGCCCATAGCCAACAATTGGCTATTCAATATGGTTTACCATAGAGACATCCTTTTGTAGGTGGGCACATTGCCTCTCCTTCTACCTTCCAAACCAAAGCGGATGCTACTAAGAAGGCAAGGGAAGCCCGAAGAGAGAAAAAGAAGATCAATAAAAATAAATCAATGGCTACACCCCATCTATGGTCACAATTTGACCCCATTCAGAAACAATTGATGGTGACTCATTTGTCACCAAATGTAATAAATTCAACTGAGCAGATGCAACCAGAAGACTACATGATGAATGCAGTGGCCATCAACATGTCCCTCTTCAAGTCACATGACAAAATTGAGTTGCTAACTGAATCTACTTCTGCAGTTACTGAAGACTACTTGAAGACATCAAGGAGGCTACAGAAGATGGAAGCTGATCTAGCTAAGGAAAAGGCAAACTGTAATAGTTTGACCTTAGAGATCAATAGAAAAGACAATGAAACAAAGAATCTGAATAAATAGTTTCAAGATACTATTTCTCTTCAGACTCATCAGGTAGTTCAGGCCCAAAATGATTCTTTAAAAGTAGGTCTCAAATAGGTAAAAGATACGATGACAACCCTAAGGTGTGAAAAGGTAGCATTGCAAGAAAAATGTGAGGGACACTTGTTGTAGGTTACTCAATTACAACAGAAGCTGCTGGCCAAACAAAATAATACTGCAGCTACACAAGCCCAATTTCAACAAAGCAATAGAGAGCAACACAATTGACACTGGAGCTGGCCAATAGGCCAAAGAATGTCAAAGTATTAAGTCTAGTGAAGGAGCTATATGAATCCATGTGGAAGAGAATCTCTTCAGATATGATTCAGCTCAGGTCTTCTCTCACCTTCCTACTAAATGCATAGAAATTTTGCAAAAGGGTGGAGAGTTCAATTGTAAACACTCTGGCTACAGTCTCTAGGAGAGTAATGAACTCAAAAATATTGCTACAAAAGCTTTATGATGCAACAAATGCAACATTGTCAGCAGCAAGAATTGAGAATAGAATGGTCACTACTAAGCGAGTAAATGAATTTCTCAGTTGTAATTCTATACCCATCAATTGCAGAGAGCTTCTAGATGTCATGAATTAAGGAATCAATGAAATGAAACAACATGTTGAAGATCTAGTACAATTAAGTCTTCCTTCTATGTTTCTTGATGACAACACTGTGCTGATGGTAGATGAAATTGAACCTTTGTTGTTGGCCAAATAGAATGATCAGACAGTTTTCCAGGATCTAAGGGATGATTCATCAATCCCTGAAGTAGAAGCCATCTTGGTTCTTGTTTCCCAGCTCGAATTCAAATTAAAGGCTATAGTTCAAATTTTGCATAATTTTTCACACAAGGACATTATTAACCTTGATTTAGCCTTCAATGAATTGTAGAATAAGCAAGGGTTATCTGATGATGAGTGGTCTGCCTACCAAACAACATTGCTAAAGCTGTAATTTTGAAATTTTGATCTAGCAGGAGTTGTGGTTTCTTTTTGAGTAGGCTCAAAAGTCCTTCGGGTTGCCAATAATTGTAGAGTAAAAATTTACTCTAAGTTTCATTCTATTTTTCAGTTACACACTGCAAAATTTTATTCCTACATACCTTGATCCGAAACGGTGAAGTTTTGAAATAGAGCACAAGCGCTAATTTTCCTTTTGATTCATTTTTGTCTAAGTGTCGAAGCCAAGCAGAAGCTACCAAGTGTCATCGTATGAGGCACTTTTCATAATTTTAGTAAGGCTGCGAAGATTTCCACGTACCTCATAGCATCTCAACAAAGCGCGATAAGTGTCGGCATTCGCGTTTCATATCAGCATCTGCGTTCCAAATCTCTTTTCAGTGAAGGTTTCAAAAGCTAAGTATCAGGATCAGGTAGAAAGCGCCAAGTGGAAATCACGGAAGGTCTCAATTTTGCTTTTCTAAAAGTGACGAAAGACACCATGTATCCCAGCAGAAGAGAGTGGAAGCCACCACGTGTCAAGACCTAAATTGTCTTCATTTTGCTTCACCAATATAGCAAAGACTGTGGTGGGTCTCAGGTTTTGTTTCTAAAGTAAGCGGAAGTCACCAGGTGTCGTTGTCTATGTAAATATGAAATGAGACCCGATGGTTTCTATGATATAAATAGAGTAAAGCAGAGACTGCCACATGTCAACTTCTGTAGGTTTCTAAAAAGGTAGCTAAAAGAAGTGGAGACCACCACGTAACCCTAGATAAGTAAAGTGGAGACCGCCACGTGTCCTTTGATGAAGCAGCGAAGATTGCCACCTATCCCTATGCTCCTTTTCAAGTTGCTTGGGCAAGAAACGCTGTGGGTCTTATTTTATTTTAAGCTGTTAAAGTTTGAAGAAATGAATTGTGACAAGTGTCAAAGGCAGAACGTTCTTGAGCAAAGATATAGTAAGAGTATAAGTAAAGCGGAGAGCGCCATGTGTCCTCAGTAAGGTTGCATAACTCGACAAGTGTCATCTTTCAATGTCTCCTAAAGTAACAAGAAGGTTTTCAAGGAATTGGCTAAGTGTTATCTTCTGTTTAAGAGAAGGGAGCGTCAGGCAATTTGTTTCAGCCAATGAACTACCAGAAGACAAAGTGTTTCAGAATCTATGAAATATCTTTTGTTAGACACTTCTAGTTTCGGTTAGATTTCATTTGGGCCGTTAGATTGAAAACAAGCAGACAATCCGGAGTGAATAGAAGGCTATAAATAAGGGTGCAGAGATCACCATAATATCATCATTAGATACCAGAGAGAATTTTATGAGAGAATTATTGTAAAGAGTTTGGACTTTCTAGGGCTGTGACTAGAAATATCATTTGCCTTTGTTCTATCTTCTTAAGATGGAAGGTTTATGTAACTATGCATGTTTCTGTGCCTCTTATGTGACTGGAGAACCAATGAGAAGATTGAATCCTATGCCTTTGTTGATATCTTTTGTGTCATTGCAAAAGTAGTCTAGGCTGTGTTGTCAAGAGTTTTAGACTTTCTTGAGCTATGATTAGTAATGTCATTTGCCTTTGCTCCATTTTCTTGAGTTAGAAATTTTATAACTGTGCGTGTTTCTATGCCTCTTATGTGACTGGAAAATTCAAATAAGTAAATTGAACCCTGTGCCTTTGTTGATATTTTATGTATCACTGCAAAAGCAGTCTATGTTGTGAGCCTCTGTTTCTATTGTTTTCCATCTTTTACATTGATCATGCACTTGTTTGCTCTTAAATGTAATTGAATCTTACATATAGTCTCACTGTGCTCAGGATTAAGGTCGAATTACATTCAGGCGCATTGCCATAGTTAGATTTTCTTTCTTGCATTTGTGTTTCTATTAAAATTCCTATCCCTTTTCCCAGTATACACTTGATATAAAGAAGAGACCAACTTCTTAAAAATCTGGTGGTTGTTTCAAGTCGCAAGTCCCACATCTTAAAACTTCCCATTGTTGGTGTTAGAACAAGCGCAACTTTTAAACCATCAACAATTTTGTTACTGAAATGCCAGCTATCATTTGCGCTAACCTACATAATTTGTTACTGAAATTCCAGCTACCATTTGCGCTAACCTACATAATTTGTTACTGAAATGCCAGCTAGCAATTGCGCTAACCTACATAATTTGTACTTAAGTATTTTTTTTAGAATTTTCGACCGAGTCATTGACACGTAATAACATGACGATTACACGTGCAGGATATTGATTCCACCAAACGAGCTGGGATGCAACAATGTTTGGAAAGGCATAGGATTTGATCTCTGAAAACTGGAATCGCTGCATTTTTCTATGTCATTTTTAAACATTTGATTTAACGATGTAGAGGAGTAAGGAGCGAGTGGTGCAATGCCAATGAGCGACCACCCATTTCTTAGGGGAGTGCCTTTCGACATTGTATTAACACGCCTTCTTCTCTTATGTGCCATACCTCCCTGGTATTTTCCATTTCTCCACTCCCTTCTAATTTTGCTTGGTTAAAACTGTATTTTTTCCTGGGATCATAGTTAAATGGTTATATGTTTTTTTTCGCATTTTGTGGTCCAAGTGGGTGAGTATGGCTACATTTTACAATGGGTAACTTCCCAAAATCAGATTGAAATATAAAGAACTAGGTTTTCCTCACCTCTCTTTCAGCATGAGCATAAATTATCAATGAGCAATGCCTTCTCGCAAGGAAATAATGATAATAACACTAAGGGTATACTTCTGTTTAAAATAGATTATTCTCAGTTATATATACATTCTTTTTATTGACTATCTAGTGGTAAGTGTGAAATGCATAAACTATTATTAATTTCCAATAGACATTCCCAAATGTTCTGTTTTTTGACCAATAGTTAATTTCTATTGGTTGTCAATGAAAACAGGTTAAGGTAATAGTATCAAAAAATTTCTATTCATTTCATTTCCGTTAGCAATTTTGCTCTGACAAACCAGGGTGTGTCTATAGAGTTGTAGAGCAGGTTTAAACAGTAACCACATACATCATGCCAAATATCTAAGTTTCCTGAACAGCTATCAGGTAAGCCGATAGTTACCAACCAACACACATAATATTCACACGGATACCTGATTTACATGAAGTTTGTTGGTTGTCAATGGTGGCAACAACCATGTCATTTTCATATTCGCCTATTGGATTAAGCCTGAAATAGGCAAAGTTGCATGTAAGTTATAACCCCCCCCCGCAAAAAAATATATATATAGAAATAAAAAAATTGTTAAAAAGGCAAGTGTTTCAAAAAAATATTGGCCTATTTAAAGTGAAGATCTCCTAGGTTTCCTAATAATTTGTCCTTAGGAATTGTTGTTCACCTCAAATTTAACCTTGTTACCGCCTGTATTCTTGTAGAGAAACACACTGATTATAGTTCCCTCAAAGGATCTGCACTTATTGATGCATTCCACAATCTAGATAGGACTCGGAATGTATTTAAGGTTCATTTACATATCTTGTCTGCATGATTCTAATAGAGATACATGTTGTGGCTACTTTTCTTGCATTTTTAGACTGTATTTAATCAGTAAACAGATGCCACAAAAAAGCCATTTTTTAAAGAAACTTTTAATATTTGTGCATGACAACAAGACCATGAAAAAGACAATTAGTTATTAATATCTATTTTGACAGGTACTTTAAAGAAAATTTAGTTCGCATGTGGCAATTGTCGCTATGGACAATGACAAGTACTAGAAGCACAACACAGCCCTTATTTGTATGGATACTCTATTTGATAATATGATAGACTTAAATGATTGTAATTTCATATCAAAGAGAAAAAGGTTTGTGATTCATCTTATTCACCATGAAATGCAATGTGGTGACTATTCCACTGATGAAAACATGAAAAGAAAATGATAGAATCTTTTCATCTCATTAGATGTTATTATAGACCCATGATACATCTCTTGCACACAGGTAACAAATGATCTATCTTTATAGATGTTACTCTCAAATATAGCATTTTCTATTCTGCACTTATAAATTATATATATGTCACTCTCGAATATAACATTTATTATTCTGCACTCCTAAATATGTATGTTTAAGTATCTCAGTGTGCCGTTGATATTTATTGTGTTATGTAATCTGCGTACCCATTTTTTTATTTCCCCTTCCCATGTATGACTCATTCAACTAAATTAAGTGTTATTCAACTATTCTGGAAACATCTCCTCTTGATTCAGCATCTCTTAAAATCCTCTCGTTCAAGCCATCCTTATCATGACAAGTTTTCTTATGGGACATTGGAATTTAGGCACATCGATATGAGCATTTTAATTTTTCATCTTCTAACCATTGAAGGTTATTCATACGCACCGAATTTTTTTAATAGATAGATTTGAATTCAATTTTTTTATAAGTGAAAAGATAATTATATTTTATTTTATGATTAAAAAAAAAAAAAAAAATTATCATTTTTTTAAACTAATATTTTATGTTATTATATCGATATTTTTTTATTTTATTAGAAGTATTTTTAAAATACAATTTTAGTTTATCAATATTTCTGTCCATTTATAACCTAACATTTCAAAAAACAAAAATTCTTACCTTTTTATTTTATTAAATTAAATCTTTTGAACTTTTTATTAAAATCTGATTTTTAAAAAAAAAAAAAGTTTTGTAATATTATTTAATTAAACAATATTTTATATTTTAACTATAAATATTTTGTGATACATAATTAAATTAAAGGTAGAAATATTTAGTTGTCCCATGCAGTTTTCAAATGCTTAATTAACCAATCTTATTTAAAAAGAATAGTAATTTTTATTATTGTTAAATATATATATTCTGATATATTATAGGTTATTTTTTTATAATCATAAAACATTATTCAAAACATTAAATTTTAAATTTATTTGATTGTCACATATTAATGTTAACTTTAAATTTAATATACATTTGATCGTCACTTATATATATATATATATATATAATTTTAAAAAATCAATCGAAAAATTATAACGTAATGACTATAAACCTTAAAACAAAATTTATAATTTGTTGTAAATGTGTCAAGTGAATCGTTGGTTATGTTTTTCAACAGAAGTGTGAGCACATGAAATCATAACAGATATTGTTTTTAATGTAAAGATAGTAGCATAAAAGCTGCTGCACTTAGTTACAACGCTGCACATAAATCACTATTACTTTGAAAAAATACTTAATATCTATATAATTCGGCCATAAGCGTATAAATAATGGAAACAATATACAGCTGTCAGAATTAATCAATGGCCAGTATTATTGTTGTGCCTGTAAAACCATTGGACAATAATAAAAATTAAAAAAAGAGGTTGTGTTACGGTAGGAGCATTTCTCAATATCTCAGTATAATATAATTCAATAAAGCATTTGTGTGGATGCTCACTATCTCCTTCACTTCCTCACGATGCAATATTTATTTTTAATTTTCCTTTCGTGCCTCAAAATATCATCGGGAAAATATAGTGGATCGCTACTCTGATACAGAGATCACTAGCGGAGAGCCAGAAAAGTATATCTGATGTAGTTGTTCAGCACCAAACATCTCTAGTCCAACGAATTAAAAAAGTGGAAGATGTTCCGACTCTCTATCATGGTCAACTTGGTTTTCCAAACTGACGTTAGTCGTCTCCTATACACAGGATACATCCACCGTCAGTAGTGATATTATCTTTGGAATGGTGTTAGGCTCGCGGCATCATTTTTAAGAAAAGATCGCCATAAGCAATAACATAGAAAAAAAGTGAGATACAACTACTAGTTGATTATCGAAAATCAATTTATCAATATGCTCAACTAGCTCTCAGACTCAATACCCACCTCTGCTCAAATTGGGGCTTTGCATGTATGCATCAACATATATTTGGATTGCCTATATTTAACTCGTGCGTAACCTCATTCAATCTATCTTTTATTCAATCTCACCGCAAATGTCACTTAGAGCTATTATGCCTAGGGATTCAATTTGGGTTCAATAAACGTTACTGATGTCCGCAGTACCTGTAAGTCTTTTCCCATTAATTAAATGCAGCGTTTAGATAGAGCTCCATAGATCCTCCTTAATATTAATATAATAAAAAGGAGACTTCTACCTCATTTTCATATCATGCGTGGGATTTATGGATCACTTAGTACACATAAACAAGGTATTAATAGTAGTCACCTCACAATGTTTATATGGAAATAGTTACTCATAATCAAGGGCACCATGCGTCGAGTCCTGCAGAAGTTTAGAATAGTTCTAAAATTTGTTTTAAATAAAGATAATATTAGTATGTATAATTTATATGAAATATTAAAATGTTTATTTTTACAGAAATTTATTTCTAAAATATTGAATAAATTTATAAAAAAATTATTTAATCATTTAATATAAAATGATTTAAAAGATAAGATTAATAATATATTTTCATGAAGAAAGAAATTCTTAATTTAATTATTATATAAAATTAATTTGATATTATTTAATACAAACTTAATTATATATAAATATTAATTTATATATAAATTATTTAAAATATAATATATTAAATTATTAAGTTATAAATAAAATTTAGATATTTTATTAAATTTTATTTAAACTTTTTATAATTATACAAATTAATAACCTTTTTCCAATATTTATCTTAATTCAGAAAAATATTTATTAAATATAAGAAATAAACTATAAATTAAAGTTAAATATAAAAATTATATTTTTAACTAAATATTTATTAGCCAACTAATTTTAACATTCTTTTTTCAATTTAAAAATAATTTAAAATAAAACTAAAAGAAACACTTCCCTTCAAAAATATATTTTCAAAATAAAATTATTTAAAATTTATCTATAATAAAATGTTACTTAACAAAAGTTAAAGAAGAGAAAGGTTTGAATGTTCCAAATCCTTATCTATTAAATTATTAATTTATTACAGAGTTTATCAACATACAGTTGTATAATCATAATGAAAATGAAAACCATGTTCAACACTCATTCAAAACTACATAATTTAGGCTTAAAATTCTACCCAGACTTTTTTATCCTTTTCACAATTCTCGAGTTTTTGCGGGTTCACGATTGGAGTTGCAGTTTTGGGATCAAATCTTGGGCCATGCCATGATGTCTCTCAACACACTTTTCCAAAACCTTTACATTATTCAAACACAGAAATTCAAACATTAAACAAAATCTTGTGACTTCGCCATAGAGCAGAAAGGAGAGTGATAACCTACGGATTAAAGGCCTTCCTAGCGAAACCATAAAATATTGAGACACAAACAATCAATTTTGTTGAAATGAGGTGCGGTAGAGTGCGAAATTTGAGGGAACATGTATTCTTCTTGTGATCACATTGGAAATTGAAACACATTTACTTTTTTACCAGTTAAATCTAGAAATTTAAATAAATTTTAAGGAATCAACTTTTATCAGAGGTTGTGTAATGAGTCTTGCTAAGAAATCAAACTAAAAATACCTGAAACATTGGAGTGATACCAAAACCTCCTGCAAGCATTCCAAAGGTTGCTACTTGATTTGGCTAGTACTTGAAGCATCCCTATTTAATTTTTTATTTTTTTTAAATAGTTCAAACACAATTTGAAAATATTTATATCAAGGTTGATGTCTTCACCGACGCTAAGAAAGGGGAATGATCTATTGTCAAAGCAACAAAAATATGTTTAAAAAAAAAATGCTATAACAAATTGTAAAGGTATCACAATCAGACCATAATTACTAGCACATGAATGGTTTTAGGGTACATAGTTCAGGTACATGCCTAATAAATACAAAATTCTACAAGCAGAGAGGGTAAAGCAAAAATTGGGAGAATTACAAGGTAAAGATAGAAACAAAATTTGCAATAGTTAACAACAATCACCAATGTTGTAGCAACTAAATAAAAATAAGAGTTTTATATTCATAAAGCATTATATCTCATTAATTTGACTGCATGTGCTTGTCATTAAAGATTAGTTCTATGAAAATAGAGATTCAGAGAAAAAATTAATTTAAAACTTGTTTCTAATTACTCTGATTACCACACTGCTGTGTGATATATCACATGACAATGAGAACTTTATTGCAAGATGAAACACAATAAAGTGATGAAATAATTGAGTAAATAACACATACTGGAAAACACAATATTTAAAGAAGAAAGAATCTACTCTAAAACTTCAAAACACTAGACACCTATCCACACAAGTTTAATTCAAACCCAAACGTAGAAAAATATAAATTTTGAAGTAAAATACAAATAAATATTACATTCATCTTATTTACTTGTGACTAACACCCTTTGCGAAATAATTATAATATTTATATTTCCTATTGCCACCTAAAATCAGTCATAATTACTAAGGCATTCCATCAAATTTCAACAAAAAAGTGTTGGAGACTGGAGTTAATTTCTCCACTCCTCATGCATGCAGCAGTTAACTACCAATTAGTTAACAAATAGTTAGTTAAACTGTTAGAGTTGCAGTTTGCATGTAAAGACTAAAATTAGTCTTTGGTTTGTTTTTTCTAATTATTGTTTGTTTTTCAAATCTATTTAATAGACCCATGGGGTAGTATTGTAATTTGAACAAGATCAAGAAAAAGATCAAGAAGATCAAAAGATCAAGAAGATTATTAAAAATCTTGTTCCCTAGTTGTTGTAGCATTCTGAATGTGTTTTTATCTCTGTGTTCTATTTTTATGTTTTATATATGTTTTTGTTTTTTGACAAAAAAAACCCAGAATTTTTCAAAATTCATATCATTTTAATTAAGATATAAGCATCATTTTCACCAAAGTTCTAAAAATAAGCTAAACTTTCTTATATTCAAAGGATAATTTTTCTCATCAAACATCCATTGCATATAACAATAAAATTTGTAATAGCAAAAAGCCTTAAACACAAAAATAATCCATTAAATTTATGCAAACAATCAGAATTCTCTGAACTTCGAAGGATAACATTTATCTTTTTCAGTTTGTCTCTTCTAATCGAACATCGATAGCATACACAAATCAATTTTGAAATAACAAAAACCTTTAAAATGGAACATTTCAATTAAATAATAAATTATGCAAACAACCACATTATTTTCTAAAAGGATAAGTTTTATTACTGTCTATTTATCTCTTCTAATCAATCATTTTTTACATACATAACTCTAGTCTAAAATAACAAAAGCCTAAAACACGCACACATTTCACCCAACTTTTGCAAATAAGCATAATTTTTTTAAATCAAAAGGATATTCTTTCTCGCTTTCCATTCCGAAAAAAACCTAAAATTCACTAAACTTTCACCAAATTTCTACAAACAAACACAATTCTCTCAAGTTCAAGGGATAAATATTCTCAAATTTGATTGATCTCTTCTAATTAAACATTGATTACATACAAATCAACTTTTCAGTAACAGAACCCTAAAACATTGAATTTTTTCACCAAATTTTTGAAAACAAGTAAAATTCTCTTAAATTCCAATGATAATTTTTTCCTAAAATGCGCTAAATTTTCACCAAATTCATAATTTCCAATTTTAACAAGAAGGCTAGAGGAATTTAGATGCACCAAATTCATACATCATGACTCTTTTTAAATGGTTCTGCTTTGTAATAACATGTGCCATGGGAATAATAATTAATTACATTTAAGGTTAGAAATGTTGATTCTTTGAAGGAATTGGGCATGGTCCAATAACCTTAAAGAATTATTTGACATTTGTAGTGGATATTAGGTGCCAAGAATAGAGGGGGGATCTTAAAAAACTGTATTTTGGAAACTCGTCTCCGAACATTTCCAGCATCAAGAGGCATGAATTTGTGGATGATTTACTTTATTAAAGCTTCTTTGATAAAATTTAAAATCGAAGGCGGAGCACATCAATAGAGAAACTAATGCAGAGGCCGACAAACTAATCAAGGCAAGCATTTGTCATAACTAAGATACCTAAGTATAAATAGAATCCATATGTCTAATGAAAAACACTAATGTTATCAGCTCCACCCTATGTCATGTTATATTCTTGTTTTGTGAACTAATCTTATTTTTGTCTACGATAAAAGGTTTAACAGGGAGTTCAGAAAAGATCAATAAAATCAAAAACACAATTCAAGTATGTTGAAAGAAAGCACTTAAATGAGGCAACTTAAATTCAGAGAAATTATCGTTCAATTCAAAGAAGGATGAGGAAAATTAGATCCATGGATATGTCGACATTGTAGAGTCTACAATTCCTTGTATGTGAAGGAGGTGATAACAAAAGGGTGGAAATACCACTAACCATAATATCAAAACTATTTATGCAACCCATGTACTGAAATCAACACATTAAGCTACTCTAGCATGAAATTTGAAGCACAGTATAAGAAATCATGGAACATTATGAAAAAGAGGATACAGTTGAAAATGATAATTCATCGGTGACATCGTATACCAGAATAATGCCCATAGCACCTCGATAATATGCTGCATACAAAAAAAACCTCAATCTTAAAATCAAAAAACAGGATACAAATCTAAACCGTTTATTTAGAGTTTGTGCTGTATAACATTCTCTATTGGCATGATAGAAAATTGATTTCCCAAATCACTCGTTATTCATGTAATGTAGAGAGAATTCGTAATTCTTGCATGCATGGATCTGCATACAAGTTCATTCAAAAACCAAATCATCGATAAAAAGTCATACAAAGGAAAAAAATACATTAATGTCCACAAATGACCAACGTAAGCCAATAGATCTCAAAAATAGAGCATATTGTAATGTTTAATGGGGAGTGATTAACACGACTCTTCAAGCTGCCATAGAATAAAGTATCTAAAACTAAAGTTAAGAAATTAGAGTCATCCGAGTCCAACTTGCTAAATAAAAATAAATAAAAAATACACACCCTAATCTAAGTTAGGGAACATCATGTGTAATAAACTATTAGAGTAAAATGAGACCTACCAGTGGTAATTTGTGCGTAAGCGCTCCTGATTGGTAGTGTCCTAGATTTGTAATTTGATGTGCTTCCCATCTAGTTCAATAGTCCTAATTTTGAAGTCAATATTGAGAAAAGACAAAAAAAAATTGAAGTGTTAGCGCCGATGTCTCTACTCTACTACAATAATACAGGACACCCCAAGTGTTGTAGTCTATTCCATGCTTTCATAATCATATACACATAGAACATAAAGAAAAGTAGTTGATCTATATTCCATACATTCATAACCACATAAAATAGAAATTAAAATAGAATTAAACATGGATATGCCTATGCATTAAAAAAAAATTCAAACACACAATGGACATCAATGTTGAGAGAGCCAAGGCACATTCATATGACGAAAACCCTTTTTTTGGGAATGCAGAGGTGAGATTATTGGACCTTTACCATTCACGGGGCCGAGATGATTCCTCCTACAATGTGAAGCATTCTCCAACTCATTAGGATCTCTTGAGAAGAACTTGTGCTTATCCACCTACTAGAGACTGTGAGCTATGGTCACATCCCCCTGAGTGTGTCTCTAGTGAATACGGTAATAACTTGGATGAGTGCAAGGAATGTGTGGCATGGATTTATGCCCTGAGCCTCAACACCTCAAAATATTAAAATAAGAGAACAGAGAAATGCATAACTTTGTATTGATTTTCAGATCAAACATATGTACAGATTACATTAAAAGGTTATCTCATTCTCAGAATCAGAATGTTCAAAATAGTTTGTGGAACCTTCTCAATGTGCTATTGCCCCAAAAAAAAAGTTATATTTTGTTGTTTCATTCACTTTTTGATTCACACAGATCGTTATTTTCCTAATTAACATTTTTATTTACTTTCTCAAGGGCATCAATACTTTGGTTTGGGGTACATAGAATATAATAACATAAGCACCATAACCTTAAGGAGATCAATACACCAGAAATAAATACCCAACTGATCCAAAGTTTTATGAAAGAGTAGAAGTATACCCTATAGTGATTATGAAACTTGTGGTAAAGGAATCATCAGAAAACTTGAGGAGGAGACAACTTTCCCCAACCCCTGAAATAAATCATAATACAAAATGTAGAGAGCTAAATTCAACATAAAAACAAAAGAAACAAAATCAAATCAAATCAAAATCATTGAATAATTATCCAATCCATAAGGGGTATGGATTTAAGGGAAAAAATGATAGGATTTGGAAGCTTACCACTCTCACCAATGAGTAGAAGCTTGATGAGATGATAATAATCAATTCGATCCCTTGCTACTATGGAAACCATTTCAATGCCTTAGCTTTTGCTTTCAGATGGGTTGAGATATTTTAACATAAGAAAATGACAATTGCGTTCAATAGAAACCCCTGCCATCTACATGATCGAATGAAACGCTTGCATTTCCCATCCTATTGGAGCTTCATAAAGTGGCCAAAACCAAAATATTCTTTCCACCTCCTATGCAGCGGAGAAAGAAATGGCATCTTAATGCGATGGGGACAAATTAAATTGCCAAATTCTTTAAGCCTTGTGCCCAGTACAACCTAACAACACATTGACTTTTTCTCCTAGCAAATCTGACATGGTACCGTACATGACATCATCAGTTTGTCCCTTAATAACATGGATACAATTCTAACCAATAAAAACATAGATAAATGTCTTTTTTCATATTTTTTGTTAACAAATGAATAAGTTAACTATTTAAAATTTTCAATGCATAAAAAATTATTACTTATGATTGGTGGAGAAAGATGAATTTAATAAAAAATTAAAAAAAACTAATTGCTTTAATATACCCTCTAGAACTAATAACAATAACACCAATATAAAAACATACTAAAATTTTAATCTAACAATTTTATTTTTAATAGAGTTTTTATTTTCTAACTTTAAGAACTTATATTTACTAGTCTAAACATTTAATATGATTAAATAAAATATAAAGATTTGTATTTATTTTACAAAGTACCCACATTTGACATTCAATATTCCTAACAAATTCCTAAATTAATTATTATTATTATTATTATTATTATTATTATTATTATTATTATTATTATTATTATTATTATTACTACGCCTTCTTCAACACATTGGTATGGTGTTTTTGTGTGGACATACTTTTACAATATATTTTGTCTGAATTTTAAATCATACTTAACAGTTAATATACCTAACAAGCTTTAAAAAATATAAAAATAAAAACATAAAAACAATATAAAACCAAATTTGGTAAGCGGCATGGCCAATACCGCAGTTTACTGTTTTGGTGGAGAGAGAGAATTTAATTAAAAAGCACTCGACTCGGGAAAAACTATTGCTCTTATAAATTAAGATAAATCTTTTCTAAACATACACAGCACAGGCACAAAAACATAAAATAAAACAACTATAAACAATACAGATGAACTCTGATTTTACAATCTCCCAACTTTCGAATATATAACTTGCGATTTGATATTATGGCCATCATATATTGTTACAGTCATAACATGAGACGAATATGCACCCTACGACAAAGACATTCGAATCAGACAGTCCACAGGCAAGATCCCTAAATCTAATCTTTTGCGCTAAACGTCCATCTCCATCATAAAAAAAATAAAAATTCTGCATTGACAACCAAAGTGCATTCACTTCCATTCACTACCACATTGTTGGAATTATAAGGTAGCCACCCCTTTTTAAGTTTCAATCTCTTTTTTTTTTCTTACGTTGTAGTATTTTCTCAGTCTATGTATTTAGTATATATGAATTTTTGATTAAAACTGCGTTAAATTTTTTTTAAGGTTAAGAAATCAAATCTAATAGTTTCAATTTGGGTCCCTGAAATTTATTCCAACCGATATCTTCAATATCAAATTCTAAAATTTCACCCCTCTAGTCACAATTGAAGAGTCAACAGTAATATTTATTAAATTCAATTAAACACAGATTCATATATTTCAATTATCATGGTACCATGTTCTTGATTCTCTCAAACCAATAAAGTGCAACGCTTTGTAGAAGGGTCAAAATTCATCCCAAAAAACTATATATCGATCAAATTAGAACAAAGTCTTGGAGTTGGGAACGCAAAGGTAGGCGTGAAGAAGTCTTTGTACAAGGATTGTATAAGGAAAGAAAGTAACCAGGGATTGGGTATGGATTTGGTTGAGAGCAACAACAAATGCTATTGGATGACATACGGACTATTGTTTCTGGATATGCAGAAGGCAGTGCGACCCTTTGAAACTTATCATTTTCTTCAATAATCCACATGTCGGTAGACCCTGATCACTCGGAGTGCTATAGAATTAAAAATGCAAATTTCGTAACTTGAGGGATTTCTGGACAAATTTTTAGAAGCATACTGGGAGATGAAAATAACATATTCCATTTTTCACACATGCTCTTCATTCTCACTTGAGTTCTAATGGGCATCGTTGCTATCGTGGTGGTCAACACTTCCTCCAAGTGTTCTTCCCACATCTCTGTTTTCATGGAATTCTGTTCTCCTATGCTTCTTCTGGTGCGGCTGTGCATTGTCATGTAAAAAGTATTTAATAAATCATCCAAAAGTTGAAGTAGAATTAAGCTGTTTTTTAATCTCTCTTTATCTATATATAAAAAAATCATTCTCGCTCTCTCTCTATATATAGATTTCCGTGAATTTCTCAAAGTTGGATTCTCCTCATGATTAACGGCTCCGACTCTGCAGGCTCTGTCCCGCCCAGGGCCATTTCGAATCTCCTCCGTTCCGAGCTCAACTGTTCCGACGGCGCTTGCCCAGATCCGACGCCCCCAATCCATCTGGCTGGTTCTGCACAGGGCAAAGGGCAAGCCGTTTCTGGTTCTGCTCTTCCATCTGATGGAGGGACGAACCCTCCACAGTCTTCCCTCACGCTGTCTGGGTCAAGCACATCACAGCGATTGGGCTTTGTTCCGGCCACCCGGTCAAGTTCTCCAGGCATTCGCAGCCTCCCCTAGGCAGACAGTACTGCCGTCACTTTCCAAAGCGCCCCATCCTCATGCCCAAAACAGATCAAGATTGGATCTCGGGTGGAAAAGAGCCTGAATGGGAGTTCCCCTGCTCTGAAGGAGATACTTAACCCGGATCATGCCCCCGTGTGGATAGGGATTTTTGCTTCATGGGCTCGGTAGACACGGCTGGTTTGAAGCCAAAGTCAAAATCATTCCCCTGAGGTGGCCTTCAAACCGACGTCCAGATCTGCACCCAAGGCTTTCAATCCTGCTCCTTCCGGTACAGTGGTGGGCCTTGACGAGGAGACTAAAAAAGTGCTAACTCACAAAGACTTCTTTACGTCCCATGGCATTATCTGTAGATTTGAAAATCTCTTCCAAGATCTCGATGCTTGGATCTCGGAAAACTAGCAACCACTCTTGCAAGGTAGGCTCAAGATTTATCTCAGTGCTAAGATTTTTTTTCTTGTTGTTTTTGACCGTTGCAAGGATAAGGAATTGATCCAAAATCAGTTCGGGTGTTTGAATCTCTACCGTTTAATCATGAAACCCTGGTCCCCCTTCTTTAAACCCTTCACTAAATCTCTAAATGAAAGACCTATTTGGATTCGTCTACCATATCTCCCTCTTATGTTTTACTCTGAATTTAGATTTAAAGCCATGGGCAACTCCATGGAAAAACTTATGCAAACACACCCAGACACTACTATTTTTTCTCACACCACCTTTCCCAGAATATTAATCAATGTTGACATCTCAAAGGATTTACCTAAAAAAATTGTCCTGCAAGTAGGCGACCGTTCTTGGTCCCAACCCCTCGATTATGAAGGATTACTATTCTGATGTTGTAACTATTTCAACACAAAGCATTTGATTAAATATTGCAAAAATCATAGAAAAAAGAATGAATCCTCTTGGTGGTCAGATTTATGCCCTACCCACCTCACTATGAATGCCCTTTAATCCAAAAATGATGACTCAGATTCATATTCAAATGATCTTGAACCTCTTACTATTGACACATAGGGGGATCCCAAGGCAGATTCACCAATTATGGGTGCAACGGGGCTAGTTTTGGTATTGGAAACCCCTGTTCTATGTATTGATAAGTGCACTAATATTCTTACTAAAAAACTAAGGTTAGAACCATTGGTTGTGGATCTAGTGGTAGATAAATCTCATCCCTTAGAATATTTTTAAATTCTAATGCCATTAGGCATAGATTCTGCAAAAGACAAGGGGGAGTGGACTAATGTACAGAAGAAGAAAAATGGTATAAGACTTGAGTCCAGCATGGCCCTCCATTCAGGGGGACCCTAGTTCAAAAAAGATAAGTTGTGACCTTGGTTTTGCAGGGAACACATGGCTGTGTCATGCAAAAGTTTTGTGAAAGTGGAAAATTGGTGGTAGTTTCTTTGTTTCCTATCGGGTCTTTGATGGTCATTGAACCTTTTCCCTTGTTTTGCAAAGGTTATGTGGAATATGGTGGTAGGATGTGTACAGTGCTTTCCTAGATATGTTGATCTACCTATATGATGTTTGGACCCACTTGGCCCTCTTGGGAGGGTTATTACTTTTTCTTTTATTGTGCAAATGTTTTGCATAATCTGATAATTGATGGAATCTTCTTTGTTTGTTAGCAGTTCATAGTCTACGCTAGTTTTTGAGTCTCTATACTCTATTGGTTTTTGTTTTGTTGATCTTTCATGTCTATATTTTGGGCTCTTTATTACTAGGCATGGGACGCTTAACCCATTTATTAACCTCATCTAATAAAAAATATACGATTTCATAAACCACATTTAAGAAATTTTCATGTTTTCCTATTGATGTCGGTTATATTTTGTCCCCTTCAAATGAAGTTGATATTTTAGTTTTTGTTATGAAATTATTAATCATAATATTAAATTTCACATCATTTGATCATCACATGATAATTTAATTAACTTTGCCATCATCTATTTGATTGTCACTTATTGTTTAATCAATAGATATTATATAATAGTAGTATAGGATTATTACACTAATATGTGTTCTACAATAACACCTAAGGTGATCATGGGAGAGTAATTTCTATTCATAGCTAGATAATTATGAAACTAAATATGACATATATTAGATAGTCATAGAGCAACATTAACATTAACTTTGACATCCATTTGATTGTCAATTTGATGTTTTAATCCTCATAGACAATCTACAATGATAGACATTGGTGGTTATGTCAATGTTTTTATAAAATGGCAATAAGGGGTGGTTTTTGGGATGAATATTTTAGTGGATAAAAAATAAATTACAACATTAAATTTGCCATATATTTTATAATAAAAAATATTTTTTTCCTTATATTTGACATGCATTTGAGAAACATAATTTCTTATGCTGATAGGAATTCTATAATGACAGTTGGGCATGTTGATTGGGGACTATGATTTCCATGTATAAACAATTAATCTTTACACCAAGTTTGACACATGTTTGATCGTCACAGGTTACTTTCAACAATAAATTTGTTGTCTATCTCATTGTCACATAAAAGCTTTTTCTTTTTGTTTTGAGAATTAAAATAAAAATTATGATTGTGTGGCCATATGGTGGAGTTTTCTACTTGTTTTTTAAATTTTTGGAGAGATGTTCTTTTACCTAACACCTTTGTGTATATATGTTTATCTATTTTTTCATTAATTAGTGGGAACTATTCAAAGAAGGTAAAACAATTATATATATATATATATATATATATATATATATATATATATATATATATATATATATATATATATATATATATATATATATATATATATATATATATATATAATTGTTTTACCTTCTTTGAATAGTTCCCACTAATTAATGAAAAAATAGATAAACATATATACACAAAGGTGTTAGGTAAAAAACATCTCTCCAAATATATATATATATATATATATATATATATATATATATATATATATATATATATATATATAACTTTAGATTGATATCTATTGATAGTTTTCAAATAGATATATTTAATATAGGTTTTCTAATAATAGACTACACATGTACATTGTTGGTTATGTGAGTGATATGAATGTCACTTACCTAAAATAGGCCTTCAAATAAGTTTGATAAGTAGCCGTGAATTTGTTTAGTTAATCATTATATATATCTTTTATTGAAGTTTGAGCATCAAATGCATTACATTTATTTTGTCTTGTCAATTACAATAATGTATATTGTTTAAGTAAATATAAATAGAGATAAAATTGAGTATCCACCATTTCCCTTTTGTGATGTCTTATGTTGTCTAACTTGACCAAGTGCTATCCATAATCATTTTAATTTTTTTCTTAAGTTTTCATAATAAGCTTATATCCATTTGTGATCACTATGTTTCTATGAATGATTACAATTGGTGGCAAGCTAGTTTAGATTCTAGCTTGAGAAATAAAAGATTGTAATTGTTTCTAATCGATAATAAATAATTATTAAGTGCCTTAGGATTTACTAATTGATGTAGAGGACTTTACCAATGTGACTATTATGAAGGGAAAACATAAATCATATTTATACTTCTATCTCTACAAACCACCTGGCTTTGTTTCTTTGCTATGTCCTAGGTCTTTGTCTCCAAACTCTATCTCTTGGATTTATCAATGCACAACTTGTCTCATTTAAGTACAAGGTCCTCTAACCACTCTTTGAACATATGCACTTTCAATTTTTGTAGACTCTTCTCTCTATTCCACACCTGAACACATTTCAATCCCTTCTCAATATCTAATCCATCCACACACTCATATATGTCTTGCTTTACCATTCTCATGGTTTGATATAACTCATTGATAAATAGACTTAACACATGAATTAGGTTATCTTGGCTATGTTATGTTTCTGAACCTAATCATATCAACTATACATATTCCTCTTCCCATCCCCTGTTCCACCCATAATATCTCTCAAAATAGATCTTTCTCAGATACCTTGTTTCACTCTTTAACAAAGACTATCAATAGCCTTTTTTTGGAGAAATTTTGGAAACCCAAATAATTTTCCAACTACCCTCTATGGTATATATTCTCTCTATGAATTTTGGCAACCTAACTCACTCCTTTGAACACTTTTCCAGTTTCCTTGTTGCCTCTATTTAGGCCTATTAAACCTCCTACTCTAACTCACACAAAGTCTTATGAATTGTATATAAAGGTATGTTTACACAAAGAAAACTGGGAAATATCTTCAAGCACAATATATTTAATCTATTCACCAAATCTCATCATTTTTTAAGGGATTAAACTCCTATAAAACCAATTTTATTATAGAAACCCTAACACAGGGTTTAACTCAGAGTCTATAGACCCAAGAAGGGTTTTTTTGAATTTACACTTTCCTAAATGAGTTTACACACAATACAATAGTTCTATAACCTCTATATAATCTCTACCTCCATTTTATAATCAACATTTGACATCTTTAACACTTGGTTATGCATTTATATAACTCTATGTATTGTATTGTAGAATTGTATTTGTTTGAGAGGAAACAAAATATCTTTTTTGGTTTTTTGAAGGGTTTCATAGTAATGTGAAGGTTTAATATATCCTATAAAAATAACATATAAATTTCTCCAATTTATTCAAGCTTCTTTTAAAACTTTGATTCACCATTTCCCATGGACATAGTTTGAATGTGTAAGGTCTCAAAGCATTTGCAAGTCTATTTTAATCTAAGAGATGATATCTTGTAGTTGCAATAACTTCACAAGGATTTTAACTTATGCATAGATGGACTAAGGTAAGTTACAAGATTATACTCATTAAACACCTTTTAATTTCCTCATAGACACTTCTCTTACTTACCTCTTACACAATATTGAATATGGCTATGTTTGTATTCTCTTACCACTTGAAGGGTTTGATCAAAATTCTCACAAGGAATTATAGGATTAATCAACATAATACATAAGAATAAAACTTCATATAATGTTTAACAAAAAATACCGCATTCATTAATAATTCTAAAAACACATTTTGGAATGATTCTTTTCTTTACACCCTATCTTGCATAGTCAACTACCATACCTACATAGAAAATATAGAATTTGCCATCATTCCATATCTTCAAATAAGAGAAACTTACCTTCATTATCTTCTTGGAGTTATTCTACATTACTCCTTTCAATCTGACCCCAAAAATATAACTAATAAGAAATTTATAATCTCTTTTATGTCTCGAAAATTGATCTAACTAACTTCCTAACCTCTCCAATGGTCACTAGTAACTAAGTTTGGAACTTGGAAGATATAAAAATGTTGTTATTCTATATAAGTGATTATTATAACTCATGTATAGAAATATATTATCTTTAATAAGTCATGTCAATTTCTTGACACTTGGAGTTTTTTTTCATTGACTTTAACAACCCCTGAATTAGACAAAAAAATTCAAAATCAAACTCACTAGTTTTTGTGGGGAAATTTCTTATGGACTAGAATTCAAATCATAAAGACTTATAAACCTCTTAACTAGTATAAAAACCTCTTATATGAATCCTAGTCACTATAAAAACTCAAAATGAATGCCATTTGAAGATGCCCTTGCATCATACTACTAAGGGCCAAAGAAAACTTTCCTTGAAAGTTATAAATAATCTTTCTTGGTGTGCTTCATAGTTGTTCTCTTGTAGACATTTCATCTTATTTTTATGGCCTCCTAGATCCCAAGGCCTAATTGAATAATGTATACCTCCTTGTCTCTTGACTTCTGTTGCAACCACTTTCTCATGCATATGTGCATTCTCTCTTGAGCCACACTTGTATCTTCTTTTGCCTCTTTCTATCTTCATCCATGTTATAGTTGTAAGATATAATGAATCATTAAAGAAATATGTATCTTATCATGACTTTGAAGTATTATCCAACTCTCCTCTTTGCTTGCTTGTTTTTGTTGATCCTAAGCACCTTCAAGTGCCTTGCATGTTTCATCCTTCTTTACATCATCCACTAATGCATCTTTTCCTTGTATGATTTCTTATCCATTGGCCACATGTTCTTCAACCTTAATAACTACAACTTCATATTTTAGAGTTTATTCATGTGTTTGACTTCTCCTTGCCTTCATTAATGCTATTATCTTGTACACCATTATTGCATTCTACAAGTATATTTTCTTTTTTATAACCTTATTTACAATCTATATATAAATTTTATGTGGATCAAAGCCATATTATCTCTTCAAAGATTCATGCAAACTAGAATATTCCTCATACCTTTCTTTATGGTGTTGTCCCAATTCTTATTTGTATCTTTTTGAATGAGTATCTCTTAATGCTTCATGTCATCTTACTTCACCTATAGATAACCTACTCTTTATTCTTCCATGATCATGACTTTATCTTGAGCCTCTTCTTCATATTGGTGCCTCTTGAACACTACTTGGTTGTATGCTTCCTCATATTATTTCTTCAGCCCATGCATTAAGTCAAATATCTCACTCTCCTCATCAACTCTCATACCTACATTCACACATGTCAAAGCATCATTAGTTTGAAAAGAATGAGGCTTGATTGCCCCCTTTCTTTCTTCTTAGGATGATTTCTTAGCTCTTTCAGCTGTCTCTTCACTTTTTCAATGTCTTTTCATCTTTTCCTCTTCATTACAATGTCCTTGGGAGGCCATCTCATTACTATTCTAATCTCAACTAAAAAAGTTGGTCTTAGTGCCTCAATAGCTCACTTTAAACCTATCAATTATGCCTTAAACTTAGTAATGTCTCTTTGCTTATCTTCCTTTTTATTCACTTCCTTGTGGCTATCTTCTTATTCTAATCCCTTCATCTTCTTCTCTCACTCTCAACTCTTTACTTTCTCTCTCTAGGTCTCTCTTGACCCTATCCCTTCCTCTTCTTGACAAGTCTACTACTTGTCCTATTCACCTTCACTTGCTATCTCTCTCCTCTATATTAAAACTCCCTCCTTAAGATTATCTCTTATGATCTTTCCCTATCTCCTTGATTTATTTCTCTAATCCTCTACAGACTAAGGGCTTCACTACAACTTTCTCTTACTTTTGTACCTCTCTCTCATACACCTGTAACTTTCTTTATCTTCTTCCCAATGAAATCCTCAATCTAATTCCAAATGATGTAAATTAATTATCTAATATACCTATTATGAAAGGAAAACATAAGTAATATTTATACTTTTACCTCTACAAACCATCTGGGTCTATTCTTTTGATATGTTCTTAGTGTTTGTCTCCAAACTCTATCTCTTTGCTTTATCAATGCATAACTTGTCTCCTTTAGGTACAAGGTTATCTAACCACTCGATGAATATTTACACTCTCACTTGTTTTACAATATTATCTTAACTCCACACATGAAAACATTTCAAGCCATTCTCACCGTCTAATCCATCTACACACTCATCTATGTCTTGCTTTACCTTGCTCATGCTTTGATATAAGTAATTGATAAGTAGAATTAATACATGAATTATGTTATCTTCAATCTATTATGTTACGCAACTTGATCATATAAAATATATATAATCATTTTTTCCTATCTTTTTTTCCACCCATAAGATCTCTCAAAATAGATCTTTCTCACATAACTTATTTCACTCTTTAATAGAGTCTATTAGTAGCCATTTATTGGACAAAACTTCCTTGTATGAAAACGTAAAATGAAATATTGGAAAACCAAATACTTTTCCAAGTACCGTTTATGGTATTTAATCTCTCTATGAATTTTGATATCTTAACTCACTCCTTTGAACATTTTTATAGTCTCCTTATTGCTTTTGTTTAGGCCTATTAGGCCTCCTTCTACCCTAACTCACACACAATCTTAGTAAACCATACAAAGAGGTACTCTCACACAAATAAAACTAAAAAATATCTTCAATCATAATATCCTCAATATATTCATAAAATATCATGAGTTTTTAACAGTTTAAACACCTATAAATCTAATTTGATTGTAAAAACCCTAACATAGGGTTTAACTCAGAGTCTACAGGCCTGAGAAGGTTTTTTTTTAGTTTACACTTTTCTAAATGAGTTTCCACATAATCCAATAGTTAGATAGCCTATGTGTAATCTCTACCTACCTTTTCCAATAAACATTAGACATCCTTGACACTTGGTTATGCATTTATATAACTCTTTGTGTTGCATTATTAAATTGTATTTGTCTGATAGGAAACATAATATCATTTTTGGTTTCTTGAAGGGTTTTAGAGTACTATGAAGGTTTAATACATCAAATAAAAACACCATATTCATTCTTCCAATTGTTTCAACATTATTTGACAACTTTGATTCACTAATTCTTGTGGGCATAGGTTGATTGTGTAGGGTTTCAAATCGTCTACAGGTCTATGTTTGTCTAAGAGATGACATCTTGTAGTTCTAATAACTTCACAAGGATTTTAACTCATTCATAAATGGAATAAGGTTAGTTATAGTCTTATTTTCATTAAACACATTTTAGTTTCCTCATAGACACTTATATTAATTACCTTTTACTCAATATTTAATATGACTGTGTTTTTATTCTCTTACCACTTATAAGGTTTGATTAGAATTCTCACAAGGAATTATAAGAAAAATCAATAGAATACATAAGAAAAAAAACTATAGATAATGTTTAATAAAACATACCACATTCATCAAGAACATTGGAAACATGTTTTGGAATGATTCTTTTCTTTACACCCCGTGTTGCATAGTCAACTACCATAGATACACAAAAAATATAGAATTTGCTATCATTTCTTGTCCTTAAATAAGAAAAACATATATTTATTCACTTCTTGGGGTTATTATAAATTTCTCCTCCAAATTCAAACCCACAACTATAACTAACAAGATATTTGCAATCTCTTTTATGTCTCAAAAACTGATCTAACTAACTTCCTAACCTTTCCAATGGTCACTAGTAACCAGATCTAGACCTTGGAAGATATGCAAAGGTTATTATTATATACAAGTGAGTATTATAAATATTGTATAAACATATATTATATTTAATATATCACTTCAATTATTTAACAATTGAGGTTTATTTCCAATGACTTACACAACCCCTGAATTGGACAAAAATATTCAAAAATTCAAAACTCACTAGTTTTGGCATGAAAATGCCTTATGGACTATAATTCAAATTATAAATAATTCTAAACTTGTTAAATAGCATAGACACATCTTATATGACTACTAATCACTATAACAACTCAAAATTAAATCCATTTAAAGATGCCTCTACATCACTAATACATTGAGGATATGTTATTTTATAAGGATAGCTTCATGATTATTTAATATCATGCTATGTTTCATGGTCCTCTTGTCTTGGTGGAAAAGGTTTTATTGAACCATGATGAGGTCTTGACATATTTTTCCTTTGCTATTACATTTTTCCTTTTTCAGATTGATTAAATAATATTTTTTCATCATTTATGTTTGGCATGGAATAAAATCTTTATAGCCATCATTGCATTTACTAACCCCAAGTGCTAAGGTATAGAGGAGATAAAAATAGTTGAGAATGTAAGTAGAATAAAATTATGGTTTTATTATGTCCACATTTATTTTCTACCATGGATGTAATGGATGTTATTGATGCATTGTCTTCAGACTGCAAACAAGGCTTAATTACAATATTGACAAAATATTTTCTCTTATGTCACCTTTACAAGAGACAGCTTCAAGAGATGCCAGCTGAGGAAGGTTGACTATTTTGAAAACATTAGGACAAGATTCTTCTCCCTTTGGCTGTTGAAGTTCTCCCGTGCTATCTCTATCTACAAACGATGTCAAATGGTTCAGCAGATCTGTAAAAGTTTGATTGTCTTAACTAACATCGATTCTCTATTCAGAATTCCATTCAGAGGAAGCTCCACTCTATTTATACAGCTTCTTACCTCGACTGCCTGAAGGTAGTGCCCCAGATAGTTTGTCATTTGCATTGAAAATCCAAGTGCCAGAGAGGCCTATTTTTTTTGTTTCTTATTCTTGCTGAATACTTGTTCTAGTATACTAAAAATCTCCTCATCATTCAAATACTCCACATACTTGTACTTTGAGCTCCTAAATGCTTGAAATAGCTCATACGCTGATGTGAGTTTCCCTGTCTTCTCTTTAAATTTTCTATTCTTTTCCTTCTTTAACTCAACCCAAGAGTTATACTGCTACCATTCCTTTTATCTCAACTGTTTCAACTCAATCGGAATCACATTCCATTTTAATCAAGGATTTCAATGGACACATAAGGCCCTCTCTCTGTGGTTTTTTAAAAATATGCATTTATCTTCATGTCAACAAAGCTCTTTTTCTCACTATATTGACCTTTTACAACATATTAAGTGCTACACAATTCTTTATTTCATTATGCAAGCTAGATTATCAACTGTATTTTCTTCAAACAGATTACAGATAGGGTTTGCACACATTTAGAATACGAAGATGTCTTCAAAGATCCTAATCAATACTTTGTTACCTTAAATTCCATTGTGATTATTAAAACATATAGAAAATCATTATAATTTCAATATCTCAATCTTCTATTTCTTTCAAACGTAATACCAAATCCATTCTTGCATGTATGGTATCACTTGTGGAGATCGAGCCATAATCACATGAGCTCTGTACATGTTCTCATCATTGAGATAGTGATATATACCTCGGTGATTGTGGATCAGTATATGAACTATATTATTTGAAGAACATTCCCACCTTGATTACCATCAAACTAAGTAATGGACTTATATTACCATTTAAAACCTATGTTTCATTTATAAGGCTATCAAGGAATCATTGAACTATCAAAATGCATAAGAACACTTATTCACATGATAAAGGATGGAGAATCAATCCACAAACTTAATTAAATTCATCAAATCAAAATATACATACTTATAACTATTTCTTGGCCTTTGAAGGCCTTATTTCAGACTTCCACACCACCTTCGCTTTTCTTCCAATCCTTACTTCCCTCTTGTCCTCCTCTGCAATCCTTGCTACTGCTTCTTCTTTCACCCTTCTTGCATGAAACTTGGCCTCTTTCCTTCTTAATTTTTCTGCCTTCTCCTCTTCTTTTCTCCTAAGTATTCGAGGGTCATTTTCATAAGCATTCTCAATAGGCATCCAAATCCTTACATTCTCCTCCTTCCTGGCTTTTTCTCAAATCTTTGTGTTCTATTTTTCCATCCACCTCTATGTCCCTCTTTTCCCTCCTAGAGATCCTCCCTCTCTATACTTCTACGTACTCCTCTCTTCTTTCTTTCATTACATTTATTACTCTTTGAAAGTGTCTCCTATGCCACCTTGGGCTTTGAAACGAGAAAGGAGAATTTTTCTAAACTAATATCTAAGTTGAGAGATAATCTCAACTAATATCTTATGGTTGAAATCTTTCAACCATCTCCTCCACTTTTACTCAACAAACTCCCAATGTGGGGATTCCTTTCAACCCACTTTCACCCCTTTTTACTCCTTTTACTTTTACTTTTAATATTTACATTTATTCCTCCTTAATAACATTTTGGAGGGAAAAGACAACAATATGAATTCAAATACAAAAGTAAGACATGACTTGAGCTTTTTATGCTTGAGAATTTCCAACTTTGACCATGTCTTCATGTAGCCATTGTAGATGCTCCTGCATCAGTTATTTTTTATGCTCATCTTATAAAATCATTTATGTTTTGTTGGTGGTAATTGAATTTGAAAAAATGTTACATTGCAATGGAAAATGTTCGTGATAAAACAATAAGAAAGAACATAGTAGTGATATATTGTTGGAAAATAAAGTTGAATAGAGAGGGAAGAATGTATGGAAGTGCTATTTTTATAAAAAATAGGGCATTAGGATTAAGTATTCTTCTACTATAGTTCTATTTTTTTGTGCATATACTATTACTCTTTTTTTCACTAAGAAATCCCCAAATAAATGATAGAGTTATGTTGATAACTTTAAATCTACTCAAAACTCTCTAATTTTCCTTTTTATATCTACCTCTTATTGTATCTAATTCTACACTAAGATCTAAAAGATAATGCTATTGGTTAAAACATTATGTATCGTCTTTATTTAGTTTATCTCACCTTTTGATGTTGTATAGATAAATAAAGTCATGAAGGTTTCTTGTGTTCATTTGACATTATGATTTATGTTTGTATGTATTCTTGTGGGACTATGTATTACCTAGTTATTATTGCACATTATGTTGGCCATGTGTGTAAAACCCTAACCTTGGTGGACTTTTGATCTCCTTAAATCCTATCTCATTTATTATGGTTTTGGGCTTCTGTTCATTAGACACTTGTATCCCCAAACTAAAAATTAGGTTTGGTAGGGATACCACCAAATGGATGGGCTCAACATTCACATTATTATTTTTTTTTCATGCATAAGCCATGCTTTCATGAATACATCAGTAATTGGGCGATTGACTCTAATTTATTGAGATGGTTTTTTTAAGGATATATATAAGTGTTAATTATTTGTGAGGACTTTTTTTTAATTTATTCTTCTTGACATTGTAATATAATTATCAATGTGAACACTTTTATTTTATTTAATGTTTTGTTAATTAATATTAGAATCATTTGTTAAGGAAGGCATGATGACTGTACTATATCCATTGCCTAGTATAACTTGTTGTTATTAAACAAGTTTTGTTATGAACATAATACTCTTTTTTAATTAATTTTCGTTTATTTTTAAATCTTATATGCAATAAATGATTTATTAAGTTGTTGTTGGATCTTTATTTACTAGTAGAGATAATTGAAATATTAATTATCAATTTGATGATTAAACTATATGGTAGAATGTAGTTAAATAGAACCCATTCCAAGAACTTGGTTATTAAAATTATCTTTGTTATTGATATATTTAATCTTATATTTATGAGTTGACTTTGATTGGATACTATGTTAAAGTTACTAGTTTGGATTCCACGTTGGCTTTCATGTCCTGAACAAAAGTATTTTGGTTGAAGCATACATTGAGAGGACACACAATATTTGTTAGCTATATGGTTTACCTTCATTTAAGTTGGAATATTTGGTAATTTATTTACATGTACAAATATGAAGTCTTGTTTTCATTTCCATTGGTTAAAAAATATTATGTTAAAAATAATAAATAGCTTGCAAACACTTTGATGGTCATGTATCTATTTTACTATATACTCTATATTAAAATTGTTCTTAAACTTGCATGGACCTAAGTTGGAATTTTTTTAATAAAGCTTTTATATTATTTGTCCTTTGGAGTAAAATTTAATATTATTTATGGCATTATATGTTTTAGCATAATTTGATAACCACTAACAATATGCATGCAACATTTTGATGAATATAACTATATACAAATAATATTTTCAAATTTTATCTATTGCTGATACTTTTTATCTTGTAATAACACATTGAGTCTCAACCTCTCTGAGTGCACACCTTAAGGGGTGCATGGAGAAAGAAATTGATAGACCATTGGTACTTTGTAGGATTGTTGTCCCTATACTACCACATGTTATCATTCTAACCATCTCCTAAAAAGAATTACCTAAGCGTTGCCTCCTATTTTGCACCCTCCTCTAGTCATTTTCAGCCTTCATTAGCCCTTCCCTAGCCCAAATTCCTATTTTAATAGTTTATGGTACACAATAAATCCCATCAACCATGTAATATAATTAAAAAAACTCATTTCAATAATGATATAGTGTTGATTGGGCTGACTCTATTAACAAAACTTTTATAAATTACTAGGGTTAGATTCAACTATATAAACACATTCATTTCTTCATTTCTTAGAAAAACAACATGAGATAATTACTCATTTATGATTATTTAAAATCTAATCTTTTGATATTCTAATTATGGATTCTTAGTTTAGGGTTTGTACTTGGACAAGAATCTTATCTTTTGGAAAAGTCTTGGATGCTTTGGCCTTTCTTAATGATCCTTACAAACCACAACTTATTACGAAACATATTTGGCTAAGGGAAATACTGAGTCTTGATGGTGTCATATTCGAGGTATCCCTAACTTTGTTCATCTCTTTAGTAGATATAAATAACATAAGTAATGGCTTTTTAATACATTACTCTCTCCATGTATTAGGGTCTTACCTATACATTATTTAGATAGGATTCTCTTATGCATGTTTACTTTTATATTTACTAACCACATTTTATGCTATAATATTTGGTGAGCACTAGATTAGATTTTAATTTCTTGTCATTTTCTTCCTTTTTTGAACATGAAAACACAAGACCTAGTTATGGTTATTTCATATTTTTACTTGACTGGAGGCTTTGTAACACTTCCTAGTGATATTATTTTGGTAAGATATCCCTTGGCTAGGTTTAGAAGCTCCATTTTAGTCATGACCTATATGAATCAAAATGATTGAGAATTAGGGGGTTGAATCATTCTTAAGAACTTTCTTATCAAATCATCCTAAGCAATCATCAACATATAGAACAATCAATGCATAAATAATCAACTAGACAAGCATGAACCAAGATTGCAGACGTTAATACACCATATATGTGGAAAACCATCAAAGGAAATAAAACCCAATAATATATAAAAATGGAATATATTCATATAAGACAAACATCATCTTTATTGAAGCACCAAATTAACAGGTATCACTAATCCCAACTAGCTAAACACCAATTTAGATAGCTTTAGCAAGCACCCACTTGCAAGGAAGAACCAACCCCTAGATGACTTAAAAATAAATAAATAACCTAAAACCTTTGATAAAATTTATAATATTATTCTCCTCATATAATGGATTATTATATCATTCTTTATCTCTTTACACACTTCTATCCCTTTCAAACTAGCCTTTAGCCTTCTTCAATCAAATAGCCCACTTCTTGACTTGATTAGGTCATATGACCCTGATAATTTCATAGATAAATTATTTAAAATGTTCATAATAGATAATATATCATATTATGATGGTATAAAATACCTCTTTATACTATTCAATATACTTTCTTATTTTCTTACTCTTACACACACAAATAGGCCTAAAATTGCCTAGTATTTATACAAGAGTTTCCTGTTCATATCCTTCTTGGTTAGCCAAGAAATTTTATCCTATTATGTGATTTTAATCAATTTAGGTCTTAACTTACTCAAATAGGCCTTACCTCTCCTTTAGGTCTCATGGAGACCTAATCCCATTAGGCCTACTTAGCACACATTAACCTTTGATATTTTTGGAAAACATTCAAAAAAATTAAATGGGAGATACAAATAATATAAAATCCAAATATACCCACAATAATATCATCTGTTATCCATAATATGTTTTTATCTCAAACCACTACTTAGAACACATCATTAGTACTATTCATATTAGGCATGCACATACCCATAAATTATGTCTTGAACAACTGAATAAAAAAGACAAATTTTGTAAAAAACCATTGGAAAAAGAAATTAATATATAATATAAATAACCATATGGTCATTAACATGTGAGATATACTTCATAACTTAAGGTAAAAATACTCAAAACCTTCTCTGCAAGTAGCCCACTTAGAACTGTGAACTATTCTCAAAAATCAGTCATGAAGAATTGAAATTTAATCCTTGAAATAATACATCCTATGACCTATAACACATTAAATATATTATTTTAAATATATATAATACTATCAAGTATAAATATTTCAAGGTCTAATGTGAAATATTGGTCTTGTAAACCAATCTTTTATCTTCAGTACACATAGTCAGACTTGAACCAGTTGATCAATTTTTGGTTTCACTATTTAAATCAATTTTACTAAATCTAAAAATTTATTATAAGTAATTATATTAAATATATGTCAAAAAAATATATATATATGCATTGGATACTTTAGCTTAAGGCAAAAGACCTCCAACTCATCATTGTAACTTGCTTACCTAGATCTGCCAGTTTACCTTCAAAAACAATCATGGTGCTAATGACCTTCAGCACCTATGTAGACAATTTAAAATACTATTTATTCATGTGGATTATATTATTATATAATTAGGTGAATTTTAGGTAGAAACAAACCATGGCCAAGTGATGATATTGGTCTTGTATACCAATCTCAAAACCTTACACCATCACTATCTCATCTATACTAGACATGTCAACTTATGAGAAACATTTTCAACATATAAATTGACATAAAAACCATGTATCCAACATGATCATGGATTAAATTTATTAAATAACCTCTTCATGCAGTTATATTCATCCATATTTTATGATAACACTTCCCTAATCAACATTTCACTTCTGCTTGGGTTTTTCACTATCTTTACCATTAGGCCTTTTAGCAATAGATAAACTTGTATGATTGGTTTAACATGATTGAGGTATGTAAAATAATATTAAACAACCATGGACATAAAATATAAGTATCAAAATTAAACATTCATTCATTTAGCAATTTTGACTTGGTCATCTCTTACTGTTACAATAAATCTCTAAGAAACAAGGATTTTGTTATAGGGTCCACTCACTCACCTGATAAACCAATCACAATTTTAGGTGATTGGGAGAGTTTAATACAACCTATAATCACTTAAATATGAATTAAAAACCTTTTTAGGCTATTTTTATTAGGATATTTCTCATCTAGCCAATGTTAGGGTTTTAGAGATGGTTAATATTGTTTCTAGTGCTAAAATTTCATAAAGATTAGCCCCTTACTACAAAAAGCCATGATTTTAACTTTGAGATATGACCATTCCAAATACACCACGGATATATTATATTCACATGTATAGTTTACAAGTTCTAATGAGTACTTGAAATTTTTTTTTGAGTTAAGAATTCTTCATTATGTGCACATAAGATACCTTAAGACACATTTTCTTTCCTTAACCTTCAAATCTTGACCTAAAAATTCATCAAAAAACTTGAAAAAACATGAAATACCTATTTAAATCTAGAATACTCACTCTTCCCTTTGAAACTGATCTTAATACCCCATCTGGCCATCATCTCTCTCTTTGCTCTCTAGGTCGTTTACCTTCAACTCACATTAGGCCTTGAAAATGACCTTCTAGCCACTGTTAAACATATTATAAACTCATTTACATGACATAAAATATATTAAAATGCTTAAAAAATATAAATAATTCTTGATATGTTTTGTCAATAATTCATGACACCTCATTGCGTTAGGCAGGGTCTAGAACTAGTCTATTTGCATGTTAGGTCTATAGGTCTTACCCTTGTAGGATTACTTGAATATAATCATGAGTGATTAGATGACTCATATTCATGATAAAACAATCTCATATATCATATTATGCCTCTATAAATCCATATCACTAGGCTACCAAGATTTTTCAAGCATAATACTAGGTATCCTATGCACAATCCTTCTCAAGTCTCTTGCTAGTTAAAGACTTGAAAAATTTGGAAACTGATATTGAAACACTCTTTGATGATTATTTTCCTTTATCAAATGACTTAAATTATAATAAAATAATTTCATACTTTTATACATACTTTTTCATGCTTACTATGCACACGCTCATGATATCACTAGCATCTTATGACACCTTGTACTCAAAGACTAATACTCATACATGCTTACCTTGACATTAATATTGACATAAAAATTAGAGGAACAATTAGGTTGAATTCAAATTCTCTCACAATATATATTCATTAGGTTTCCTTAAAATTCTCTCTTATCACATGGCTTCCTTGTCACATATTAGTTCACCATGCATATTTACTAGATGTACCTTGACATAATTGATTTCAACCTTGACCTTGAAATCAATGACATAAACCTTGAACATTAAATAAATGAGAACACTTTTAAACAAACTCACCATTTTTCATTAATGTAAAATTATTATTCAATTTGAGCACTCTCATCTCTCCAATCTGGTCAAACTCCCTTCTTGCACTTTCTCCCCCTTTGACATTAATGACAAAGGTCTTCCAAAATTATCATTTGGAGTCATACATTATTTTTAAAAAAAGGTTATATATACATAATATGAATCATTAAGGCAAAATTCTCCCCTTTATACTGAGCATACTTCCTTCAAATGAATTTTTATTATAAGACCACTTCTCAATGTAGATCAAGCTCAGTCATAAAATTGAATAATTCCCCCTATTACCAATCATCCATCATGCTTCTACTACATGAATAGTGTCTCCATGAAGCCTAATGGAGTCACCAATTCCCATATGACACTAAAATATCTCAATTTTGAGAGATCACTAAATATCCATGTTCTTAGAAGACTTATTATCCTTTAATATCCTTTTAGGCTTGATTGAAACTATATGATTGATCTCTTCATCAGCTATTTGATCATCAATGTGGGTTGACAACATGATTCATGAATTGACTTCACAACTGAATCATGATCTATCACAACAATAAGTCCACTTGATCTTGCAGAGTGATATTGACTCATCTTCATTAGCTTTGGCTTTTACACATTCATTTGTCTTCTCTCTAGCACTTTAGAGCCTTAAAACCTCATATTTTGACTTGATGACCTTCTAATATTTTTTGGATAGAATATTGAAATATATCTTACATCATGAAAACTATATAAAACCACCTTATATATACCTCTGGACTGATGTGATTTGTGACTCCTTTCATAATCCCATGAGTACTTATTCTTGGAGGGTTCTCTATACTCTTTCTTTATGACCAAACTAATTGTCAAAAAAATAGTAACCATTGAATGAATTGACATACCTTATATCATTGGGCTATTTGATATGTATTTCCATGTTGACCTTCTTATCTTCAATAGTCTTATCCTTAACTTGAGGTGCCTCTTTTTGGTATTATTTGAAAGCAAGACATGTTTTGTCACTTGAAAATGTTTTTGGTATTATTTTAAACCAAGACATGCTTTATCACTTGAAAATGTTTTATTACTTAGATATCATAAAAAGTATAAGTGTTCTTTAGTTCCATACCTAATGCAATCTTTTTAGATTCTTTATTCAACTCAACTTTCAAGAATTATATTTTAGTTCCATACCTAATGCAATCTTCTTGTTTAGCCTTTAGGATTACATTGACTACCTCCATCTCTGCCTCAACTTGATTGATGATCTCATCATACTCTTTGGAAGCATTACTTATCCTTTACTCAAACAAACCAACCTACTCCTCACAATCCTTAACTAATGATCTTAGTTTATGATTATTTTTCCTTTCAAACTTTAATTCCTCTAGGGAGCTTACCAATTCTACCTCAAGATCTACTTCAGCATCTTCTTCATCTAATTATATATCAACAATAATGATTTTTGTGCTTGAACAACACCCATTTTTTATTATATGGACATAAAAAAATGTTTCATTATTTTCATGTTCAGGTTCATGACTGACATCATCACAATCAGATACATTTCTGTCACTTACATCAAAAGAGTTATCTTATTTAGTGTAGAAGATTCTCTTGTTCTTAAAAGTCCCTTTCCTACCTTCATACTTCCTGAACTCCTTATTTTTATTTGGCTTATAAGTATTATTCTCATCTCCATGATCTTCATCATGTTATTTACCATGCTCAGATTTATCCTTGTCTAGACACTTAGATGCAAAGTGACCAATCTTTCCATAATCAAAACATTTAAATGGCAACTTGCCTTTGTACTTACTAGATCCAAAATTCAACTTTATTTCAAACATGGCTATCAATTGATCATCATCAAAATCTGATCATTCTAAATCCTTAACCATCTTAGATTTTGAATTTTTCTCAAATTTTAAATTTGCTTACTTCTTTGGAGGTCTTCCTTCATTAGTTCTCATCTCATAGGCAATCAAAATGCCATGAAGTCCATCAATCTCTAGCTTATCTAAATATTACATCTCTTCTACTATAGACACCTTAGAGTCAAACTTAGGATTTAGTGATCTCAAGACTTTTTGAATAATTTTAAATTATTTTCTCATAATCCTTTAATGATAATTACAACTTCAACAACCTTCAATATGTAATGTACAATTATTTCATCTTTATTGATCTTCAGACTTTCAAACTATCTCTAGTGGGTCTACAACTTGTCCATCTTCACCTAGGTGCCTTTTTCATATATGGTCTTTAATTTGTCCCATATATATTTAGTTTATACAAAATTCTTTACCTTCAAAATCTCTACCTCTAATAATCCATAAGGAATGACATTCATTGCATTGGAGTTGTTTTCACTAGGCTTCTTACCTATTACATCTTTTGGTTGAATAAGAATAGAATTATAACCATCCATAACTAACCACCAAATATCATGTCCATATGAAACTAAATATATATTCATATTTAAATTTAAAAAATAATAGTTAGATATATTAAACAATAGATCCTTACTAGTAGAGAAACCACCTTGAGCTTGATGACTAGCAATCCTTACTTCTAGGATCTCTTTTAGGATTTTAGACCTACTTCAAATGACTAGGCTCTAATACCAAATTTTATAATAAAAATTAATTATAGGAGGGGTGAATCAATATTTAAACTTTCTTATCAAATTCTCTTAAGAAATCATCAACATATAGAACAAGCAATGCATATTAACCAAGATTGCACAAGTCAACACACCATATTATGGGAAACCCTCAAGGATAATATAACCCAATGATATATGTAAATGGAATACATTAATATAATACAAAAATAAACTTTATTTAAGCACTAACTTTGTATGGATCACCAACCCCAACTAGCTAAGCACCATCTTAGCTAGGCTTTATCAAGAACGCAAATGAAAGGAGGCACCAACACCTTAGATGAATGAAAACAAAATTAGTCACCCCAAAACCTTTATTAAATCTATAAAAATATTATTCTCATACAACATATGATGATCTCCTTCTTCATCTCTTTACATATTTCTATCCCTCTCAAACTCGCCTCTACCTTTCTTCGCTCAACTAACCCTCTTCTTGACTTGATTAGGTCATATGACCTTGATCATAATACACATATCTTATATAAAATGTTCATCTCTGATACTATATATTCTTATTATGGTCTAAAATACCTCTTTATGCTCTATAATATACTTTCTTTTCTTTTTTACTCTTACACACACAAATAGGCCTAAAATTGCCTAGTATTTATACAAGATTTTATTATTCATATCCTTCTTGGTTAGCCAAATAATTTTATCCTCTTAGTTAAGAAATTTAATGGTTATTTGGACATCTAATATATATGGATCAAAATTTATTTGAGTTCATTTTGGTCTGGCCTTCCTCATATAGGCCTTATCTCTCCTTTAGGTCTCATGAATACCTAATCCCATTAGGCCTATTTAACACACGTTACCCTTTGATTTTTTTGGATAAAATTAAAATAATTTGAATGGGAGATACACATAATATTCCATACCAATATATTCATACTAATCTCATATAGGATCCATAACATTTTTTAATCTTAAAGCACTACTTGGAGCACATCATTAATACTATTCATATTTGGTTTGTGCATACCTAGAAAGTCTATCTTGAGAATTTGAAAAATAACCAAAAATTTGAAAATAAACATAAAACAAATACACATTCATAATATAAATTACCTTAGGCTCATTACCATGTTCACTATATGTCATAATTCAAGTTAAAAAGACTCAACTCTCCTCTACAAGTAGCCCACTTAGAACTGTCAATTGGTCTTAAAACTCATACATGAAGACTTAAAATGTACTCCCTAAAATAATAATTACTATGACCTATGACACCTTAAATATATTATTTTACATATATATATATATATATATATATATATCAAGTACAAATATTACAAGGTATAATGTCAAATATTGGTTTTTGTAGACAAATCTCTTATTTTTAGTACACATAGTCAAACCTGAACCAGTCAACACATTTTGGCATCACAATTTCAATCACTTTTACTAACTATAAAACATTATTAAAATAATTAATATGAAATATACATCCTAAAAAATAAAATAATATTAATTTTATGCTTCATCGCAGGATAGAGAGCCTCAAACTCATAACTGAAACTTGCTTACCCAGATCTGCCAGTTTACCTTCAAACATAATCATGGTGATAATGACCTTCAACACATGTGTAGACACTTTTAAAGGCTCTTTATGCATATGGATGATATTATGAGATAATTAGGTAATTTTATATATAAATATAGCATGATTAAGTGATTATATTGGTCACAACCTTACACCTTCATTATCTCAAGTATACTAAATAGGTCAATTTGTGAGCAAAATTTTAAACATATCAACTAAACTCAAAAACATATATCCAAAATGATCATGTATTAAAATTATTTAACAACCTCTTTATGAATTTGGATTAATCTCTAGTGCATAATTACACTTCCTAAATAAACTTATCACTTCTTCCTAGTTTTCTCACTATCTCCACCATTGGGCCTTTTAGCGATACATCAAATTGTATGAATGTTTTAATGCAAATAATGTCTATAAAATACTTATAATCCAACATGTACATAAAATAAAACTCTCAATCTTCAACCTTCATCAATTTATCAACTTTGACATAGTCAACTCTTACTGCTACAATAAATCTATGAGAAATAAGGCTTTTCCTATAGGGTCCACTCACTCAAATGAGAAAAAAATAACACTTGGAGGTGACTAATATAGTTTAATACAACCTTTAATCACTTAAATAATCATTCTAAAACATTCTTGGCATTTTTCATCATTATATTTCTCATCGGATCAATGTTAGGGTTTTAAAGAGGGTTAACACTATTTTTGGTGTTAACAATTATTCATAAAGCTTAGCCCCTTATTAAAAAATGCATGATTTTAAATTTTATATATGATCCTTCCCAATATACCATTAATATATTATATTCCCATTTATGTCTTACACGTGCCAATGAGTACTTGAAATTTCTTATAGGGTTGAGAATCCTTCATATTTATGCACATAAGAGACCTTAAAACACTTATTCTTGATTTATCCTTTAAATTTTGACCTAAAAAATGGTAAAAATACTTTTAAAAGTTAAATACCTATTTATATTCTCACATACTCACACTTTCCTTGTAAACTTACCTTGATATCCCATCTGGCCATCATCTCTCTCTTTACCTCTAGGCCTTTGAGCTTCAAGACACATAAAGCATTAAAACTGACCTTGTATACATTTTACATGATCTTATCACCTCATTTACATGAAATATATGCTCATATATTTATTAAAAACTATCAAAAATTCTTCTTATGTCTTTTATACATCTCATGACACCTCATTGGGTCAGGTAGGGACTATAACTAGTTTATTTGTGTGCTAGGTTTATAGGTCTCACCCATGTATTATTACTTTAAGATAATCATGAGTTCTCCAATGACTAATATTAATGATAAAACAAAGTCATACATATTATTATTCCTCTGTGTATCCATTTCACTAGGACACAAAGCTCCTTCATGCACAAGACTAGGCATCCTATGCACAATCCTTTTCAAGTCTCTTGCTAGGTTCAAAGACTAGATATCTTTGGAAACTAATATTGAAACACTATTTGATGCTTATTTACCTTTATAACATGCCTTAAATACTCTTAACATAATTTCATACTTCTATCCATACTTATTCATGCTCACCATACACATTCTCATGATATGAATAAGCTTGATATGACTAGGCATATCATGACACCTTATAATTAAAGACTAGTACTCAAAAATGATTACCTTAAGCTGAATCTTGAAATCAACCTGAAAATAATAATTATTCTACCTTCAAATTCTATCTCAACATATAGTAATTTGTTTTCCTTCAAATTCTCTCTTGTTATGTGGCTTCCTTATCACATACCACTTCACCATGCATCTTTACTAGATGTACCGTGACATCAATGACATCAACATTGAACTTGAAATCAATGACAAAAATTATCAACATGAACATAAATATCTAATGTATCAACAATAAGAAGTGTAAGTAGGATTTATATTCTCTGAGCTATGATTGATTTATAGATTAGTTGTATTTCCCTTTGCATACACATAGACTTCTAAAACAGAATTTTAATTGTGAATAATATGATGAAGATTTCAAAATAACATGATTTTATATTTTAATAAGAGTGATAATCATTTAGTATAAATAGCATCAACTATAGAGTAAAATAATGGTTTAATACTTGTTAGATTGACCTTCATTTTATTCTAAGAAAAATAATTCCATTGACTTATACAAAACCTCATAGGTTTGTTCAATAATACACATAACTATGCTAAGGTGGAAGCTTATACTAAATGTTTCCAAAAATACTGGTGAGTATAATATTCCATTATTCAATCCACTTAAATAATAAAATCATGACAAAATTCTAAAGTATATTAAGCCTCAATATAACTGTATCAAATAATATCATACTAGTAGCTTTATTTATGAAGCTTTATAAACGTTCCTGACTCCATTTTAATTTTAAAAACTTCTAATAAACATTTGAAAATGAATAGAATCATATTATCGCATCTGAGTATCCTATGCCTATAAATTCAACCAAATATTATTAATTTTGCAAAGATATTATCTTCATCAAATATTTACAATATATTTTTATTTCAAGTAATGATTTTAATTAAATATTATTCAAAAGTTACTCGTTTAGCTCAATACCTACACCAAGAAGAGCAAATAATTAAACCAATCAAATTATCTTAACTAAATGTATTTCCATGTAACATATAACTCACTCTTTTATGGATATCTATGAATTATTTAATAGATAATATAAATAATTATAGTCAAGGTTTTAATCCACCAAACCTTCATTATAACCTTCTCAAAATTTGATCGATGGTCTTTATTGTCTATCTTGATCTTGTCTATGTTTTTCCAATTGAATACAAGCATAAAACCAAATATATTCAAAATTTATAGTATTAATCAACATTAATATTTTACTATAACTATTTAGTATAATATGTTCATTAAAAATAAATAGCGTTTATGACATAATGATTACGTTCCTACTTACCCAACTAATATTAAGAGTATAAGTTACACAAACAAATCTATAACATAAATAAGTAATAGCAATAAATGTGTGTTAATAACAATTTTTACTAAGTTTCAATGCCTAAAATTTATTGCAAAATGAAAAAAAATAGAGAAATAAAATTACATGATTAACATAACTAGATATTAATATAAATACAAATGACTAAAATAAAGCACACAATCATCTAGCTTCAAGTAATACATGCAAGATATAAATTTTCATATATGCACAATATGCAACAAACAAATACATAATTAATATCCTTGAATGAATTAGGGAATACATATTATTTATAGTCCACTACACAAATAAATCTCAAACTATATATATTCCATTGGAAGAAGTATAAATTCATTAAATTACTATACTCATTCATAAATTCTCCTTTCAAATGTGCATAGGAAAAGTGAGTATTTAACCAAAGTAAACTAATTTATAATATTAAGAATTAATTCATATGAGAATATAACCAAAATATATTATGATTCATGGAAAACACTATAGTGTTTCATATAGTTATTGTGTACACATAATAGTTTCAAACTTTATAAATTATTGATGTTTTATATCTTGAAAGAAGCCATAAAGTCTCAATCTCTTTAAGTGCACTCTGTAAAGGGGAGTACTAAGAAAGTGGTGGAAAAACCATTAGTTATTTTTAGGATTATTTTTCCTATACTACCACTTGTTATAATTATAATCATATCCTTAAAAACATTTCCCTAAGCTTTGCCTCTTATTTTTCACCCTCCTCTAGTCATTTTCTACCTTCATTAGTCCTTCCCTAGCCTCAAATCCCTTTTTGACATTTTATGATATATTGTCAACCACATCAATCCTATAATTAAAAAAACTCATTTAGGGTATAGGTCAGCCCTTGAATGACATAGACCAAGACCTAGTTTGTTATTATCAATACTGATACATAGTCAATTAGGTTGACTCTGTCGACTGAACTTTTAGAAAAGACTAGGGTTAGATTTAGCTATATAAGCACATTAATTTCATCCTTTCTTAGAGAGAAAACAAGAGTTAATTATTCATTTATACTTATTTACAATCTATTCTTCCACCATTCTACTTAAGGATTCTTAACTTAGGGTTTGTACTTGGAGAAGAATCTTGTATTATGGAAACATCTTGGATGTTTTGACCTTTATTAGTGATACCTACAAAATAAAAATACCTCATGCGAAACACCTTTGGCTAAAGGAGAGATTGAGTCTTGATGGGTTTATTTTCAAGGTAAGTATCTATAAATTTTATCTACTCTTTAGTCGATATAAGTAGCATAAGTAATGGATTTTGAATATGTTGCTCTCTCCATGCATTATGGTCTTACCTTTATATAGATTGAATAGGATTATCTTATGCATGTTTTATTTTATATTTACTAACCCTAGTTTGTGACACAAGCTTTGGTGAGCACTAGATTAGATTTTACTTTCTTATCATTTACTTATTTTTTGGAACATGAAAACATAGGACCTAGTTATGGTTATTGCAAAATTTTGCTTGACTGGAGGCTTTGGAACCCTCCCTACTGATATTATTGTGGTAAGAGATCTCTTGGATAGGTCTAGTTGATCCATCTTGGTCATGAACAATTTTTTTATATATGAATAATCAGAAGTGTAAGTAGGATTTATCATATCCAACCTAGGATTTATTTATAAATCAGTTGCATTACCCTTTGTATACATTTTTGTGAACCCAACGTGAATCTAAGCCTTATAATTTTTCTTTTACACCATCATTTTTGTTATTTTATTATATTTTTAATATTTAAAGTACTATATCAAACAAGTCAATATAGTTTTAAATTTATATGTGTAGGTTTAACAAATAGTCCTTTCAAAATGAATTTGTTTTATCTATGTAAATCTTAATCAACTACATGTTACTAGATCGATCAGTTTGACATAGTATTATTATTCATTTCTAGATTAGCATGCATTGTTGAATAGGTCAACTCTGTCTATTATTTATTTTTGTCAACTTAAAGGTCAACAGACACTATTAAAAAGGTTAATGATGTTTTGTACTTTTATTCAACATATAGGGTTTTGTAAAAATTGGTCAAACCAATTGACCCAATTTTTAGAATTTGAAATCAACAATTAAACACTATAACATAGAAATTTGCAATATAAATAATCTCCAATCCCACCAAGGTTCCTTTCTGACCAATATTTGTCATTTAAATTTTGTTTTTCACATGTCAACAATATTCAAAATAGTAAACCTACAGCTAACTAGGTTGACCTGGTCGACTTAGTTATATAGTCTATTTTCTATCTAAGAGACATAGTCAGCCTATTTGACTATGTTCTTAAAGGCCTTGATTCTATATAAAAAAACTAACCCAATCAACTCAATTCTATATTATTTGGATATATTATCACCTGAACTGACTCTTTACTATTCTTAATTAAGGAATTAACTTGTATTTAATAGTAATTAATTCATATTTCATTTTCAATTGTTTACATTCTTAGAGTAACTCACATAGTTTAAATAGGTGATTTTTTAAATTACCATTTTAGTTTCACTATTTTAATTTTTTACACAATCTACCAAGTAATTTAACAGTAAAAATTCATTTAAACATTTATCTTCCTAAGGCCTACCTACTTGGATTTCATCACCAAGGGGGAAGCCAACTTGGTTTTCTGACTAGGTATAAATATGTGGTTAATTGTATATATAGTCAAAGCCCATAACACCCTTATCCTTGAAGGATTGTGAAGTGAGGATGTAGGCCCTAATACCCAACTAGTATCATTTCTAATACATATCATTTTCAGCCCAAACAACCTAAAACTAACATTAGACTACTTTCTAGTTCCCTATTTTAGATAATTTTTCTATCACATTAAAATTAAAACTTTATAATAATATAATAACACTTAGGGTGACCAATTAGTTAAAATTTACTTTTCAGTTGATTGCTTGGTATTTGATCATTATGTGTTGTATTTTAAAACTTGCATTGGCCAACATTATTATGAGGTTTGTGTTGGGTTCCCTAATTAGATCGATCACATTGATCCAATTGTTTATGTGCTTCATTTCATTATTGATTCAACCTATCTAGCAAAATTTTCCCTTATTTTAGAACAATATCATCTTGGTCGATATAGTCTCTTACAGAGTGTGTTTTACCTTCTTATTAGTAATACATAGTTAATTTGAATGACTATTATTTCTTATCTCTCTATTTTTTCCCCTGCATAATAATACACAGTCAAGCCATATGATTGTCTACTCTTTTGATCCTATGTTTTAGAAGTATTTTATCAACTGAGTAAACTCGATACTTGTAGGTTAATCCTATCCTATTTTTAATGACCCTATTCTTTGTCAAGTTGACTCTATTCTCTATTTGGCTAATTTTCCCCCTAATTCTCCTTCTTCTTTTCTAAAAAATTATGTTTTCTTCATCAAATATCATAAAATCCCCAATCAAAATCTTCTTGGACAACTGCAATCCATTTAAACACTATTACTCCTTTCTTCCTTTCTTTACCTCCCAAGAGAATCCTCACTATTGGAACTTTACTTTTTACCCTCCCTCATTTTTGGATTGAAACATGGTTTAAATCATGACTTAAGATGGTGTAGGTGGATCAGATCCTTTTTTTTTTACTTATCAAGACAATTGTCATCTAGAAACATCTCATCACAATGTGGGGGTGATTGACATAAGTCTATATAATAACCCCATGGTAATCCACCTCCTAAAAACTCTCCCTGTAATATAAATTTGGGGAGTCTTATTACAAACATGAATGCACCAATTGATACAACCCAAATTCTTTCATAGATAGTGAAATAAATGAACATAATGCAAATATCTAACACCTCTCAGATGATGCAAATACAACATCATTTGATCAATATGGCTAATGAACCTCCTATTATCCTCCCTCAAAATAACCAAAATTATTCCTCTACCTCTTGAATATGCCATGGGAAATGTTATTCCCCAACCTATCATGAACAATAATATTCTTTAAAACATATAAAATCAGCCTTTATACCCTTTTACTATTTCCATTGATATTGGTAACAAATATCTAACTATTAAGTATGATATAACTAAGGACCTACATCTTTCCTCAAGGTATTTAACAATATTTACAATGAGTGAATTAAAATTAATACTTTCTCCATAACTAAAATTATGGTTAATACCTTCACTAGTGATATATTTGAGTGGTACAACCAACTTTTTGATCATTCCATATGGTAACTATAGCATTTAGTTAATCGTCTAGTTAAAGAGTTTTAACACAATGATCTTCCCAAAAATTACCTTAGCCATTTTATCAATTCTAAGAAATATCCCACTCAATCGGCTTATGATTTTATCAAGAGATGGAAATCTTTAGCCCATAAGGCTGACCATAACATGATTGATGCTAATATATTTAAATTTTTTATAACTACCTTAACTCTTTTTATTTAGTATAAGGTTCAAAAAATTTCCCCTCAAATAATTATTGAATATCTTGACCAAGCCAAGCATCAAGACTTATTAATTAAACAATTTTAACGTAATACCAAATAACTTAAAGGGTCCTTTCAAACTTCTACTAATACAATAACCAGAAATACTCCTTAAAACAAGCCAACTATTGTCAAAACTAATAATCCCCCATATTCTCACACATCATTAATTATGCATAAAAATTAGAAGCTCTTGAATGTTCATCTTCTAATAACCAAAAATCTTTTTTTCACATCTAACACTGAATAACCTAATAAGGATGTTTATGCCATTGACATCAACTATGAAAAATATTACAATAATTCTTAATATGTCAATCCAACCAAGGTTAATTATCACTAAAAACTAGTTCACATATATCCTTTCACTAAACTTAAGAGACCATATTTGGAAAAGAAACTCCTCAAAGACATTACAACCACTCACCTGGCTTTGAAACCTAATTAGAAATCATCTCCTTCTTTTGATCCTTAACCACTTCTATTCCATTAAAATATAATTTACTTTTTAAAACTTGTGTTATTTCTTCTTCCAAAACCCATTATAATGTCTTGGAAGAGCTCAACTATATGCCTTGCAAGATACCTCATATGCATTTTGATTGTATCTCCCCTTATCATCATAAATTCCTTATGCAATAACTACAAGAAATTAAAGAACCATCTTCCATAAAATAAGAACCACTTGTACATAAATAATATTTTTAACTTTTATTGATTAAGGACACTTTGTATCTTGCATAAACATATTGAGTCTCAATCTCTCTGAGTTCATGCCTTAAGGGATGCACTGGGAAAGTGGTGGGTAGACCACTAGTGTTTCATAAAATTGTTATTCCTTTTGCCACTTGCCATTCACACTCTAGCTTCCTAAAACCATTGAACCCAAGCTTATTCTACTTATTTTTACCTATTCCTATCACTTTTTATGTTTTATCCTTCATTTTTTGCCTTATTACCCTTTTGACCTATCGATTTTGCTAGGTCGACTAAGTTGATCTATCATATTGTAGGGAATTTTCCTCTCTTTTGGTTTGTTAGCATCTTGGTTGACCTAGCATAGACCTAGAAAGTTAACCCCAAATATGTGTTAGGTTGATAGAGTCATCCTAGCATGATTGAAATTCCTAAAAAGTTTTAGGGTAAGACACTACTATATATATAAGGTCATTTAACACCATTTCATAAGAGTGAATAATTAAGCAAAAAAGTGTGGATGAACATCTATCTATTGACTATTTTACTTGGGTAATAAAGCTTTAGGTTTCAATACTTTGTTTAGAGCTCTGATCTCATCTTGTGGATAAATATTTTAGATTATTTGATAGGTTGTGTAGCCTAGAGATGATTTATCTTAGTTATCATTACATACCATGACAATCTATTATGAATCACCTTGGCAAAGAGGGAGATTGAGGCTTGGCATGTTCATCTTCAAAGGTAAGTATTTCTAACTTTATTCTTCCTTTTTGTAAGAGTATATAAATAGAGCATATGTATTGTTCTCTTCCATGTATTAAGACTCTATATACATTGATGCGAGTATATGTCTTAAATAAATGTTTAGTTTAGTTGTTTATTTATTTTATTTCTAACACCCACTTTATGCCATAATCTTTGATGTGAACTATATTAGATTTACTTTTATTATTATTAGATTAGTTAAATATTAAATCATAGGACTATTTTAGGGTTTTTATATGATTGTGTTAGGCTATAGACTTTAGAAACCTATCTTACATGATGTGTTGTGATAAGTCATCCCTTAATCAGGTCTAGTAGATCCTCACATTGGTCACGCTCTTATTTAACAATTGTATGTCCCTAATCAGAAGTGTAAGTGTGCTCTATCCCATCTAATCTAGGATTCATTTATGGACATGATGCATTTATGATTGCATATATTATGGTGAACCTGACATGAATCAAACACCTAAAATATTTATTTCACTTATTTCATTTCTATTAAACATTATTTTTATCATATCTTTACTATGCTGGATTGACCTTGTCAACCTAGTTATTTATCTTTGCACATAGATTTGTAGGAATAGGTAACTGGCTCGACCAACTCAACCTAGTATAAGTTTTAGAACTTTGATTTTTTTTAGATAATTAGATCAAAAAACTCAACGTATTGCATGTTTCTGCTACTTTTCAGACTTCCTGTCCAACCTACTAGCTTGACTAGGTTGACCTAGTGGATTTTTAACACTTTTTTAGTAGGTGTTTATATTGCTTGGTTGACCATCTCAACCTAGTTTACAAGTTTTTGATAACTTTCTACAAGTTTATTGATCATCAATCTTATCCTTTCCATCTCTATGCCATTTATGGTAGAGATGGTGTTGATACCTCCAATTTCTGAGAAACCACTTAGGACCATGCTTTCGGATCATGCTATGACTGGACCTTATTGCTTTTCCACAGCTAGGGTGGCCCTCCTTAGACCTTATTAAAATCTTGGCCCTCCTTTAGTAGGCATAACTATAGTTAAGCCTATTCATTTATTTCCTCTCGTATTACTATTGAGCTTCTTCCTTCTTCTCTTCTTAGTGCTTCTCTTATTAAGCCTAGTTCCATTCCTTCCCCATCACCACCCTCCATTGATTATGGTTTGATTATTATGCCTAAGACAGATATTTTAACCACCAAATGGGCTGATGAGTCTTCCTTAATTGCTTCCCTTCCTATTTCACCTCCTTCTATGAGTGATCCTAAAACCACTCACAAGTGTATATGTTGCTTATATGAGATAAATAACCACTCTTCCAGCAATTATCATATGTTCTGACAATATATTGATATCTTATGTCCTTCCCCGTCATCAGATAAAACCATACCTCTCCCTAAGGTACTTCCTAAATATTTAACAAAGTATGGTGAGGTATATTAACTATGGAACCTATACCATATATATCACACCAATCATTACTGCATTATTCACTAACATCTTAAAGTTCACCTTATTGCCATTTTTATACCTTCTACCATTTCTCCCATAGGTTGTTCCTACAATAAGGATCCTTATTCTTCTCCCATGGCTCTATCTCTAGTGGTTCCATCACCTCCTATGGTCCCTTCACCACCTTTTATGCCTCCACTTATGATTCCTTCACCTATGGACCTTCCCTCACCTATGGATCTTTCTCCACCCATGGGTTCTCCACCTATGATTCCTTATTTTGATATAGATCCTATTTCCCCACATTCTCCTAACCAACCTTTCCCTGACTTTCCTCCTCAGCATGATCCTTTGAGCATTCTTAGTTTTTTAGTTGAGGAGAATAGAAAAGAAGTATTTTCCCAGTATTCACTAAAGATTGATGAGACCTTATAATCAATTTGATTATAGCTTCATAGAGACCTATTAGATGTATTGGATAATGTGTGTGGATAGATTTACTAGTATTTATGAGCACATGCATGATGCTTTCTCATTTATATTTGGATTGGATGTGTGATCCAATCTCATTTCTATCTTGATTGTATCATTTGACACTATGTCAAAATATTTCTTATCTTATATCATGTTTTTCCTTCATAGTGTACTATAGTTAGCTTATGTTATTATTATATATTTTTCAAATAGTTGTATTTTAATTATCATTTCTATTTTTCCCTTATTATTGATTTCTTTTCCTTTAGAGTTTTTATAAAAACTATTTCCTTGTATCTTCATGATTGTTTATTTTCTTATCATTATTTTTTCATAAATGGTTGTCATGTTGACCTGGCTATAATTACCCTCTTCCCTTTGGTTACTATCTCATATTACCATGTGATTAGTTATCAAGAAATCTTTCTGATTGCTATTTCCTTTCACCAGTCCTACTTTGGATCTCCTTTTCCCCTTCATCCTTTTTTTGCAAACTAAGCATATATATAGTTGAGAATTTAGATCACATGCTCAATTCATTATTAATCCTAAGTATTCTAGTCATTCATTTATCTTAGGTAACTTATGCTTATTTATCATTAACCTACAACTCTTTTGTGTATATCACTATCTCTCTCATGATTGGTCATTACAAATTGATATGAAGGAAGAATCTTAAAAAATCCTTAAAAATAATGTTAAAAGCCAACTCATTTAAACAAAAGGAAATGATATCAAAAGGAAAAAATATTAAATATTCTTAAAAGCCTAATCACACTAAAAGATGTAATTCAAAGAACACCTCTTTCTGCTAGTCAAAGCTCAAAGTCCATAGTTGGACTCATGATAGAGTCGAGGTCCTTTAGGGTGTGGTCTGTTAGTAGATTAGAAGAGGAGAATAAAAAAATCTTTTAGCACTACCTACTTTCTCATGTAAGTACTCAATATTCATAGTAGATCGACAACACTATAAGGGATCTTGAGGAATGGGGAACACGTTATGGGAAGGCAAGTCTATTTTACTTTTCCTTGTACCAATATACTACCATGATTTGATCTTAGTAGCACACCTATTTTCCTACAAATATTTGTGTCTATAGCAAGCAGGTTTACTTTGTACATAGATGAAAACTAGTAACTTAGTGTCTTTTCATGTCCTTAGTATGCATCTTACCTCTTAAGGTCTTCTCATAAGATGCCTAAGAATTGATTCTTACACTACATTCTTCATTCCCTTTCCTTCACATTTCCTCTTGGGAAATATTATTTTGCTTACTAATCACTCCCCATGGGATATCATTTGTGAGTTGCTTTATAAGACCATGGATAGAACCTGACATCCCTCATAAATTACAATCTTTTCTATCCTATTACCTACATCATTGATTTACCATTACTTATCCTTCTACTTACCAGTATTTATTTGGTACCCCTTGGGTTTTTATTTTGTGAGTTTCAGTGTAAGACCATGGATAGGACCTGACCCTCATAAAAATTTCCAATAAACAAGTCACCATCCAAATTACATGTGTCAAATAAGAGATAAGATTAAATTGATTATGAGGTTCAACATCACTGACATAATTCCCATCTTGATATTTAGTATGTTTTATACTTATGTCATATTTATTTTGCCTTTTATTTTTGTTATTTTTCATGTGCATGTAAGATTGTAACCATTTCTTGAATTTCTCATACTTCCCAGCTTGAAATAGTATGATAAATTTAAGACCAAATTTTGCAACTTTTGTTTTTCTTTTATACTTCCCATCATGAAATAGTATAATTGATTGACTTAATTTTGATTTGTTTTTATTACCATTTATGCTATTTTACATACCTTCCATTTTATTACATTATTTTTCATACTTCCTAACATGATATTTAGTATGATTTTACTTGTCTTAATTTGGTACAAAAATATTTTACATTGGCTTTTTAGAAAAATCCCCTTTTAGCATCTTATTGGTCATTTTCTTGGATTTTGATACATTGTCATTTTTTTTATTACACATTTCCAAACTTGAACTCGTGTGTAGTACATTTATTTGATTGATTATATTTTTCCAAGTCCTTTATCACCTATTTATTTTTAACCATGCATGTGTACTTCATAATGATAAAAAAGAAACCACACCACATATATTTCTTATAGCATATACAATAAAGCTTAATGCATGTGATAGAAATAAATATATCCAAAGCATCCACAACCTCAACCATAACGAAAAAACACAAACATAATAAAAAACAACATACACAACCAACACTAATAAGTTAAAAATGCTACATCATATATATATATATATATATATATATATATATATATATATATATATATATATATATATATATATAAGTTTGATACAACATATAAAACCATATACAAAGGCTTAGCACTAGGGCTGAGCTCCACCCTTTCTATATCGTGGCCTAGCCATGCTACCTACTGAGGCCTTGGTTTGACTCCTCTGAACAAGATAGTCTGATATCTCAAACCCTCTACCTATCCCTATAGGCATGCTATCTACATTTGTGCCTACACCAATTTAGCTTGGGTTGTTTTATGTGCCTGTATCAACTAAGTCTACATCACTATTAATTTATCTTATTTCAAAATAATAGAGTTTTATTCCTAATTTAGTTAATATTCTTCATTAATAAATCAATACAAAATAAAAAATAAATAGTCTTGATTTGGGCTACTATTTATCTTTTTTGCCTTTATAAAAATAGAAACAAATAAGAAGAAATATAAATTAGTTAAAAATAGATTGAGATGGATGATATAGAGGTTAAAAATAGCCGTGTAGGACTGGGAAGGTATCATACACCTAAATATGACTTCCATTAGGTGAAAGGATAGGAGTGTTGAAAAGTGGATGCTTTGGTATCTGTTGTTGTTGTTCATTCCAATCGCTATTGTCTAAACTAATAATAGAGACCTAAAATTTTCTAAGTAAGTATGTTGTGCTTGTGTGAGTGTGCCTATGAAAATTTGAGCACTAGTTGTCGATAGAACTCACTATGGAACTAATTTTGTCTTCAAACCCTAATCCTCAATCATGATTGATAGAATGACATTTGAGTCACTTCAGAAAGAGTGGGGGTTAGTTTGAAAGATATTATAAACATGTAATTCACACCCCTTATGAGGTCATTTTGCCTACATACCAATACTCTAAAGAGGGATCAAGACATATGTAGTTCTCCCACATGATGTTCTTTGTGTAATACTGTGATGCAGATGTAAATGCCAAATTGATAGTGTTTGAGGTGGCTAGGGCTTGGTATGAGGATTTAAGTAGGTTTGCAGTTGCGTTGGGTGACTGTGTGTAAAGAATATGGAAGTTTACCTTAGTGATTTATTTTTATTCTTGATTACTTTGTAAGTTTGGTCACCTCCTTTATATTTTGAGATTTGAGTGGGCTCTTATAGGGAATAATTGGTCATGGGTTAGATGTATTCATGTTAGGCCAACCTAATTAATTGAAAATGATCATTGGGGCTCAAAGTGTAAATAGATAGGACCACCTAAAATGGGACACTTATCTATGGGGCTCTATAGTCCAAATGGGGTGTTCCTATACTATAGGGTCATGACCTAGGGGAATAGGATTGGCATTGGGAATATTGCCTGGTTGATGTGGAATGACCATTCAAAATGTTTCAAATTATTAGAAATGGGGAAAAGGTGTATAGAATAGTTTCTAGAGCATGAAAACATGACATATGGGTGGGGTGTCGCTAGCCACACTCAAACTACCAATTTGGACATTTTATATGATTACAGTTGTCCCCTTTTATTCTAGTGATGTAAGAAAGTGAAATAATAGGATAAAGGTAAAGTAGAAAGCATACCTAAACTTACCTACAAGGGTGAATTGAATGAAGATGTGTGATGTTGTGTTTGCAAAGAGATATCACAATGTGAAGCATAAATCTTCAAGATAAAAAAAGGAGTAGATCAGTTATTACTAGACACGCTATTTGTAAAATAAGAATGTATAAAGGATGGGTAAAAAGAGAGAAGAAGAGAAAGGAACAAATACACCTCACCATGTATGTGAACTATTAAAAAACCTATTATGATGTTGAATGATCTTGAGTGATGCTAACTAATGCTAGGTATATGATGTACCAAGAGTAATATCGAGAATGGAGCTGAGTGCTCAATTCTTTGAGGGTGGCTTAAGAATACAAAGGTTAGCCCTTTGGCTCCATCATCACCCACTATATGGTGAATATATATGATAATGCATGTATTAATAAATGTTTGGATTGTTTTTCCAATCCCTTTGAGTAGGTGGTTTAAGAATAAAAAGGCTAACTAGTCCTTTGGCTCTATCATTGCCCACTAAGTATGAACTATGAACTGATATTGGTATGAATCTGTGTCATATGAGATGGATCATGATGCCCATGAATTCTTGGTAATTAACAATGTGGTATGGATAACTAGTGTATTGAGAACTAGGTCAATCTTGGCCATTCCAAAAGATGGAGATTAGGCTTGTATGAAAGCCACTTTGAAATTGAGAACTAGGCTTATATGAAAGCCACTCTATAATGATGTCAAACACCTATCGATGTATTAAGGAGCATAAATATTAAGAATACCTAGGTAATATAATGAATTAGAAAGAAAAGAATGTAAATTTTTTGTGCACATTGCCCATAATCACTAGTGTTTGGAACATGGATTCTGAGCTAGAAGTTGTACTAACTACCTAATTTTAAACTAGAAGTGACAACCATCATGTCATACATGATGCCTCCTATATCTAGATAATTTGAGTAAAACTATATTCAAACTACTCAATTTGAACTAGATTGTAGTTGAAAATACTATAATTGACCTTGCCTTTCTATCTATTTTTGAAATTTCAAGGTTTTTAATTGTTTAGATAGGTGCACTGAAAAGTAGACACTTTGTTGTAGGGAACTACAGTTTGAATGGGGAGCTCTTATCCTTTACTATTTATTATGGCTATTCTAAGTTCATCCCTATTTTTGTAGTCTATTTTGCATATTTTGAAATTTGAATGCTATTCTGAGTGTTATGAAAACTAATTTTGACTAGTAGAGGGTTGTGATCTCTATAACAAAACCCTTCTTTATTTTCCCCTCTTCTGAGGGTAGGAATTAAGACCCTATAATGATTTCTCTCAGATGAAAGATCCCTACATGTGTGTTATTCAATGAAATATATGATATAGCAATGATAATTCAAAATATGTCTCAAGACATAGCATAATTTGTATTGGAGATTATTATATCAACAGGTATATACCTAGGTAGATGTAACAATGTAATAACATATGCAATATACTAAACTAAAATTAGAAATATGGTTACTTTTCAAGGAGGGATCGAGCATGATGTCCATCATGGAATCTAAGACGGAAATACAATGCATGATGTGGATCATTGTATTAAAAACAACAAAGAAGTAAACAAGCATGCAAGGTAAGAAGAAAGAAGTATACAAAAGAGGCCGAGGGGCCTAGAAAATAAGGTACATGGGTACATGTCACTCAAATTGATATAAAAAAGCATACAAGGCATGTTATAATGCCCACATACACATACAATTTTAAATAAGTAAGATTGGTATGAGGGCCACAAGCGCATATAAGAGTACAATCAAAGGACATTGGCAAATATCCTAAGGGACACACAAGTAACAAAATAGTAAATGAGAAATTTAATCACATCTAGTTACTCAAAGCAAGAAAGGTAGGAATGTAAATTCTAGAAATACTATTGCATCTAACTGATCAAAGAAAGAAGTAAAAGTATGAAAAACACATAGAAAAAGATTAGGTAGATGTTAATAAATACACAAGTGTTATATGCTAGTGAATGTTGATGGAGTAATCTATGTAAGATAATAATTAATGTACATCAACATGATAACTAGAGTGTGTGGTGTAGGAATGACATAACTTGGGTGATATATTCATATATAATATACCCCCAATGGGTAGATATATCGATGTATGTCTTCAATGTAGAAGTAGGATGCCCCCTCAATGGGTAGAGTGAAGCAATCAAGGATCTAGGTATCACTACAAACACTCAAAGAAGATCAAGTGAAATGTGTTAACGTAGATAAATCAATAAATAATAGCATAGGATAGCAAAATGCAAGTCGAGCATGGTAGTAGAAATGTAAAGCATGAATAATGCATATAGTTGAAATTTTTTTCATGTTTTGAGTAATTTTAATGTTTTTGTATTTTGACATGTTATATTATTTTTGGTATTTTGAAATAAGCTATGTATAATTGATCATAAGGAAACTATGTATAAGAAAGAAAAAATAAATTATGTACAAGCAAAAATAAACTATGAATAACAAAGATTGTGAATAAATGATACTAACTGATGAGTCTCATAAGAGACTCCCTATCATGGTGTTCTATATCAAGGAGAGGGATCATGCATGATTGTGAAGCATGATAGAAGGGTTGAGAATGTGACTCTCAAAGTTGTATATGTTATTAGAGCTCTGAAATCTTTATAGTGGAAATTGACTGTGGGGTCCCTTTGTAACTATGAGAAGTGGATGAAACTATTGGGCTCTTAGGGACCCATCTCATAGGAGAAGCACTCTAAAAATGTGCTTTGTGTGTAGATGCATTAAACATAAATGATACTTCCCTAGGGGTGAATATTGTAGCTAGAAACTATCTAGAGTCCTAAATTTGTCATTGATGTAGTGGTCACTCTAAGAGAGGTCTCCATGGAAGTGTATGAACTCTCTATGCTAGTGAGGGAGGCCTCGACTGTGTCTTAATATTAACTAGAGGAAGATTTGTAACTAGTGGAGGAGCTAAAACTAGTAACTATAAAGTAGGAGATGGATCTAAAGTGGGGAGTGGAAACTCATATGAAACTCCATCAATTATAACAACCTAATTAGTGTGAATGTATTTCATGCATCTGTGAACTATATAAGGTACTACATGAAGTTATGGATCTATGGTTGACCAAGAAACATGTTGAAGACTTCTACACTGGGAAAAATGTTAAACGATATCCCTAGATGTGTTAGACCAACCTATAAAGGAAATATAATCTCAATCAATGAATTATATATGTATCCACTCAATCCACTGATAATTGTGTCCATTGAGGTGATATATTGCTCTAAATATCCCAAATATTGAAGTAATGTCATAGTACACATGTTCACACTGGATCCATTATATATGAGAACACTATGAATGGGATGGTGATCAATGTGGGCTCTAATAAAGAGTGCATAGTAATTCGTATCATCCTCAATCATCTCCTACTATGAGAAGGAGATTAAAGGTCTAGCTACAACTTTGGAATTATACACACCAATCATGTTGCTCAAAAGATGTGATTCAACTGAAGGTACCTATTATGTGGCCGGTGGAGGGTGTGTATGATATACATGGTGAACACCTGATGTGCCACTATCTCCTATTTAGAATACTATTGGAAAGGACCTAAATTTTTTTTAGAGCCTTGTCCTGTGTTTGCTCTACCTAAGGAGGCATAGTTGGAGTGGTAATATCAATAAGGTTTCCATCTATCAAGTCTTATATATTTTGTCCTAAACTAATATATCTATTCATTGTGTGGCCTAGTGCCCTATGAAAATTGCAAAATGCATTATGATCATATACATTAGGAAAAGGCTTCATCATATCGTCTTCCCAAATAGGAGGGAAAGACAAGACATTGAACTATAATACCTTCTTTAAGACAATGGTTAGAGATAATGGTATATTGGTAAAGGCTCTCTAAAGAAGCACTCGTAAAACCACTCGCTAAGGGGTTTATAAAGCCACATTAATTGTAGGTTGATTTTGAATTTTTATATCATTAACCTTTACTTTGTATGGAATTTTACTGTTACTCTTGTTTGTTATTTGTAATATGCTTGTGTACTTAAATTTTCCCATTGAAAGTAATTTGACTTCCCTTTCCTTTAGTGTATGACATAACTAAGTGAAGGAAATTTTTTTTTGGACATCATTGACTCATACAAAAGCTAACCGAAGACTTTTTTTGAAAATATCTTGTAATTCTTTATCGGCCATGTGGCTAGTCATTTTAGCCAAGATAATCTTACATTTAGGAACACAATCTATGAGATGCTCATTTGACCTTTATTTCTATTATGCAACTTGGGCATAAGAAACCTTGTCACATATATTAATGCTGAAATAAGCTAGGAACATGTCACATAAAGGATTAAATGCTTTGATCGACTGATCTGATAAACTATAAAACCATTATAGAGATTAATATTTTAAACTCTATAGAAATAGCTTTGTTATTAACCAGTCATTTGGCACATAGTCCAAGCATGTTGCATGAAAATCTCTCAAGTGTGTCTCTAGATCACCCTTTACATCATATAGAATGATCTTGGGTTGAATCAAACCTTGTGGCAAGGGTGTAGAAGCAATACAGCATGCCAATGGTTTATGAAGCAGATAAAAATAGTCCAAACCCTGTGTTGGTCTAGAGGTACCTTGATCAAGATGTATCACCTTGGATTGAAAAGATTTAATCTCTTACACAAGGGAAGCCACATCAGGAGGTGAAGATGTACTAGTCATAAGTTGTGGTGCCACATATAAAGGTTGGGATGCTATAAGGGGGTTGTTGAGACATAGCTGGCCTCGTAATGTCATTTACAACTAGTTGTTCTAAAGGAATGGGATATTAAAATTGCTCAGCCTTTTTTATTTCCATGATAGATTGTAAGATAATGGCATGATCTTGGGGCTATTCCCTAAGTCTCTCTCTAAAACTTTGTAGAATCAAATCTTTGTTGATGACAACATCATTATCAACAATAGTTAGAAGTGGATCAGTAGCTCAATGTCATGGAACTTGAGCATTGGTGTGTATGTCATCATTATTATTCTCATACTAATCATTGTTGAAATTATCTTCATGGAAATTAGTATAATCTAGATGTGTAGGATTTATAGTAGGAAATTGAGATGATTTTTTATCCATGGTATATGGATGAGTTGGAAGAATCTGGGTGAATTCAAGAGGGTTTCCACTAAGTTTTTCACTTCATCTCAAAGGAAGATATGTAAGGAGATTAGGTGGCACAAGGAAAACAACTTGAAAAATGAAAGAGAAGATTAAATAAATCTAATCTAGGATTTAAAAAACAACTAACTAGATTATGAATAAAAAGGATACGAATATCATTAAAATGTAAGGTGATACCACAAAAATCATAAGGACCTAGTATATTCTACTAGGGTTTGAAAGAAATGTTTTTTAAAATTACTATGGTGAATTTTAAAAATAAAATTGTGAAATTCTAATTTATGTATGGAGGAAAAATTAGAAGAATATTTTTGGATTTAGCAAGGAATTTTCCCTAGGGTTTCTAGGGTTTTTGTGCACAAACAAAGTAAGACAAGTTCACCATATGATTTAACTTATTTGTGAGTAATGAATTTTTATTTCTATTTTAGTTAAGGGTTTGGATTAATAAATTATTATAGAATACAACAATAAATATAGTCCTGCTTTGTGCTACTATTTATATTTTTCACCTTTCTAAAAATAGTAATAAATAAGAAAAAACTTAACTTAGTTAGAAAATAGATTGAGATTTCTGATACATAGGCTGAAAATAGTTATGAAGGATTAGGAAGGTGTTGTAAACCTAAATCTAGAATTCATTGGGTGAAAGGATAAGAACATCAAAATATGGATTCTTTGATGTCTAACAATCTTATCCATTCCTATCACTATTTTCCAAACTAATCATAGAGACCTAAAACATTTCATGTAATTGCATTGTGCTTATGTGAGTCTGCTTGGAAAAAATCAAACTGGTTGTAAAAAAAATCATTATTGAACTGATTTTATCTTAATACCCTAATCCTCCATCATGATTAATAGAATGACATTTGAGTCACTTGAGAAAAAGGGGGTTAATGTGAAAGATGTATTGAATGTGCAATCCACACCTCTTGTGTGGGCAAGTTGCCTACATACAAATACTCCAAAAAGGGATAAAATTATATGTAGTTCTCCCACCTAATGTGATTTGTGTAATTGTATGATGTGGATACAAAGGACAAATTGGTAGTGTTTGAGGTGGATAGGGCCTATTATGAGGATTTGAGTAGGTTTTCTAGCTATGTTAGGTGACTGTGTGCAAAGAATAGAGAAGTTTTCCTTATTCTTTATTTGTATTATTGTTTGGTTTGTAAGTTTGGTCATCTCCTCTATAAATGAGTTTTGAGTGGGATTTCATAGGGAATAATTGGTCATGGGTCAGATGTATTTGTGATACACTGACCTAATTATGGATAAAGATTGGATAAAAATGACCATTGGGGATCAAAGATAAAATAGATAGATCAAAAAAAAATGGGATACTTCTCTATGGGGTGTTAAATTCTAAATGGGGTACTCCTATCTTACAGGCTTGACCCCTAGGGGAATAGGATTGGCATGGGGAATACTATTTGTCTAAGGTTGAATGACAATTTAGAAGGTTTCAAATGACTAGTAATGAGAAAAAAAGTTTTTAGAAGGGTTATAAGATCATACAAAAAGGACCTATGGATGGGGTGCAACAAGCCACACTCAAACTACCAATTTGGAAATTTTACATTACTACAATTATATATGCCTATGTCATCTATGGCATTATATATAGATACACAAATCTCTCATCTACAAAGGCCTACTAGGTTTATCTCTTGCCTGTGCCCATCTCTGTTAGTGGCTGTATCCTCTCTTTGCACTTATATCTACCTCACCGCTTCACCAGCTAATCTAAACCAGCTCGCTTGAGTGAAGATAGATGGTATGATTAGATCTTCTAATATCATGGAATCGTATGGATGTATAATCTCATCTAGGATGTCATGGAGTGTTCCCCTCACTAGGGACCCCTATATCTCCCACTCATCATCTAGTATGCCTATAAAATCACACTAGATGGATATTAGATCATTGTCACATGTCATAATATCTATCTATATTTCTCTACTACCAAATAAAAACATTAATAAATAGTTTAACCATCTTCATACCTATATGTATCTTAGCTCCTATGATATCATCATCTACATGATTACTTAGCACAGTCTCCCCATCTGCATGGCCTCCTAGTACTTTTATGGTAGGTTACCTTATTAGCTCAAACCTGGATGTCATGGCTCATGTCCATCTCAACCTATATCTGAGTGGTCTCTCTAACATCTCCTTTGGCTCATCTATGGGATCATCTAGGATGTCTATAATATCCACTCTCTCTTATTTCTATCACTATCATTTCCTTGATAGCTATTGTTCATCTTATTATGGGGCTGATGGTGGTACATCTAGTATCTCTACCTCTTCTATCTCCTCCTATAGCACTCATCATGCCTAACAAGTCCATAGTCACTCCTGACATGGCCTCAGTGTTAGTCTCACTATTAGTGGTTTGAGTCCTCTCTTCCCTCATGGCTCCCTCACATGCCAATCCAATTGATCAGGCATCAATATTAGTTTCACTTGATGAGGTAGGCCCATCTATCCTAGCACTTATGCCACTAGACATGGCTCTCTCCACCATGTATAGTGTTCAATCACCACTTTCCTCTCTAGTGTTGGTACAACTATGTGCCAACTAACCCATGTACCTACTATGTGCCCATATAGATGCCACACAATGTCCATGTGTCTCATCGACTATAGTGTTAGCATGTGGGGCATGACCCATGCTACCAAGTATTCCTACCATCTTCATACTCAAGTTTACTTGTCATCAACCATATGGGACAACCTAATCGATGAATACATGGAAAATATTTCATATATCTATATTGTCATCAGTATGATTGGTCTCATAGTCTTCTACCCTTTGACTAGCATTTTGAACATATTATATATGAGTTGGACCTAAAATATAGAACCTAGATCCTATAATACTCCCTCTAGCATAATCTTATTCAAAGATACCATGAATAGTGGTAACTTGCCATTTGACTTGTGATAGAGCACCCACTATTTCATAAGGCCTATCACCACCTTCCAAAGGTCTACAATATATGATATACACATGTCATCCATATTAACTCTCTATCCTCTCAATATCATATTTGAACTTATAGTCCACATAGTTAAGGTTTTCCTCTGCTCTAAGTTATTCAGTATCCCTATGGTCACCAGTGCTCCTATTATGGGTAGCCTGAAGATGACATCGATATATTCTAATGTGATATCCACCTCTATCACATCCCCATCCACCTCCTATCTAAAGGTGTTAGTCAATCATTCCTAACATCTAAATAACATGACTAATATGTCAGCATTGAGGGGGATCTTGTACATCTCAGATATATCTCTTAGACCTATGGCTATAAGTCTATCTCAATCTCCATCTATCAATCTATCTAATAAATATAGCAACCAAGACACATCTACCAACCTTTAGGATCTTGACCATCTCTACAACCAAGAAATAAAAAAGGATATATTAGTTCTTCTATGTCATGTATAACCACAATATATTATTTTCACATATTTTTTACAATTTTAGTTTTAAAAAATTACTTTTATCTTTTTTATTTTATTCATTTTATCCTATTTCTATCTTGTTTGGTCCCTCTGGCCCTCCTTTGGTCATTTTGGGCCATTTTAGCCCTCTTTCAACTTTCTACATACTTTTTCATGCTTATTCTGGTTCCTTGATCAACCTAGTTTAACCAAAAATTTCACTATTTTTTCATAGTTGACTTTAAATTCTAAATCAACCCTTTTATATTACCCTCCTTGATACTATGTTTTCATTATAGCCCTTTTTCATTCTGGCCCTTACGAACTAGTTTTTCACTCCATTCTAGTTTTTAGCTTGTAAATTACAATAGGTCAACCCATTTTACTGGGTTTTCCATATGGAGTTTACCCTATTTCAACTTACTAGATTGACTTGGTTGGCTTAGTAAGTTCTATGTGCTGACTCAATATATTTTACCCAAAATGTGTATTTTTCTCACTTTCTTCCTAAATCCTTCAAACCCATTTCTCGTCTTCCTATTTTCTACCCTTAAAATCTAAGTCTATTCAATTTTGACACATATAAATACTTAAAAACAATTTATATTAAACAAATCACTTAATTCAATACAAACTTCAAAAACTAGTTTGAGATCCATACTTGCATACTTCTAGTGTGCCTACTACCACCTTTGGGTGTCCTCCTCATCTGTCATGTCATTCTCTAGAAATCCTAACCTTGTTTGGTCTCAGAGATCTCCTTTCTCTTTTATAAAATTTAAAATGCCAAATGAATTATGTTTTTCCCTATTTAAAGCCACTTTTCAACAACTTAATTCTTTCATTTATTTTCAAGCATATTCTTTATTTTGCCTCTATCATTGTTTCTGCTCATCAATTTTTCAAACCATAAAATGTGTTAGAATCATGATGATGTAGAGATTATTTTTCAATACCATATGCCTATCTTCCATTTTTTTTTAGCTATTTTTTTTGCACTAACTTGTACAGGTTCGCGTAGTGTATGTACTTTACATTGGAAACCTTCATTTCCTACAATCTACTTCTTTATCTAAATCACTAAGGTTGGTTAAAGTTGTGGTTTTCAATATATTTATTCCATTTGTATTAGTTTTTGCTTATTTTACCACACTTATAATCAACATTGTGTGTTATCATGTTTTCTTCCAAAGCACCATCCCGTGTTACACTTATGTGACACGTGATGAGCTTCTGCTGGAGCATATGTATACACATAATATTTTCAACTTTTATTGATTACTAACACATTGTATCTTGTAGGAACTTGTTGAGTCTCAATCTCTCTAAGTGCATGCCTTAAGGGGTATAATAGGAAAGGGCTGGGTAGACTATCGGTGCTTCATAAGATTGTCATTCTTTTTACTAGTTGCAATCCACACTCTATCCTCCTAAAACCATTAAACCCAATATTATTATTCTTATTTATATATATTATTATTAATTTATATGCTTTATCCTTAATTTATTACTTTATCACACCATTGACCTAATGCTTATGCTAGGTTGACTAGGTTGACCTAGCACAATTTAGGGACTCTTCCTCTCTTTTGGTTTGTTGGCCTCTTGGCTGACCTAGCACAAACCTAGAGAGTTATCCCTAAAAGATGTGCTAGGTTGATCAGGTCAACCTAGCACAATTGACATTCTCAAAAGTTTTTAGGGTAAGATAATACAATATATACAAGGTTATTTACTACCATTTCATATGAGCAAGGAACTAAGTGAAGAAGTGCAAATAAACATCTACCTATTGACCATTCTACTTGGGAAATAAAGATTTAATGTTAAATAATTTATTTAGATATATAATCTCATCTTGTGGATAAGTATTTTGGATGTTTGGATAGATTATTTTGCCTAGATCTGATTTATATTAGTTATCCTTACATACCACAATAATCTCTTGTGAAACACCTTAGCCAAGGAGGATATTAAGGCTCGGTGGGTTCATATTCAAAGGTAAGTATTCCCAACTTTATTCCTCCTTTGTAAGAGTAGATAGATAGAGCATATGCATTCTTCTCTTCCATGTATTAGGATTTTGTATACATTGATGTGATTATATGTCTTCTATACATATTTAGTTTAGTTTTCTATTTTTTTGTTTCTAACCCCCATTATGTGCCATAAAATTTGGTGCACACTAGATTAGATTTACTTTTATTTTTATTTGATTAGTGAAATATTAAATCATAGGAATCTTTTAGGGTTTTTTTATGAAATTATGCTATACTATAGGCATTGGAACCCTATCTCAAATGGTGTGTTGTGGTAAGTGATCCCGTAATTGGGTCTAGAAAATCCTCACATTGGTCATACTCATACTTAAAAATTGTATGTCCCACAATCGGAAGGGTAGGTGTGCTCTATCCCATATGATCCAAGATTGATTTATGGACATGATACATTTTTGATTGCATACACCACTTTCTCATGAGCCAAACCCAACCAAAGTTTATACCATTCCATCCATTTGTACTTCTTCAAAACCCTCAATAAAATTCGTCAAATAAAACATGATTAGTGATGAGATACCATTTTATGCCAATGATCCACCCATATTCATTAAAAAATCCATTAATACCACCCTCATTCATAAGCTATTGTAGAAGAAGGGTATGGTATTAATGTGATATACTTTTGGCTCATCCAACAACTTGGATTTAATAAAGATTATCTTAAGAAAATACACTCAATATGTCATGGAACTTATAAAACTATTCATAAACCACTTGGTTGTATTTGTCTCCCTCTCAAATCATACCAAAGAATATTTAAACCAAGCTTATGGTCCTTGACTCACCCCTATAATACAACATACTCCTAACACGTCCATAGAGTCATATAATGAGGGCTATCACCTATTTTGATATCCAATGTATCAAGTTTATTCATAATAGTAAAAGGTATAAAAATGAGGATGATCCCAACTCTTGGATTATTCAACTTCAAAATCCTAAATCTCAATATTTCATTCTCACCATTCCAACAATCAATAGTGCTCCCTTACCCAACTTTTTTAAACATGAATACAAATTTACATGTCACTCTTTCTAACTCATATGAAAATAAACCTAGTGACTTTTAAGGTACCTGCAACACTACTAAGCTACCTCCTTATATATCAAATTGGATTCCTCCTTTTTATTGCCTCATGATCACACCATCCCCCTCATTGATGATATCACTAAATCCCCATCCATACAATGCTCAAGAAGCATTTTACATAGAATATACATTCACATGAAATGATTATGGAGCTACCAAACTATCATAAGATCCTTTAATAATGCCTCCATGTAAATTGAGTGATCTAGGCATTTCACCTTCTAAGATTTCTCCTAAATCTCAAGCATGAATAATTTCTCCAACCTATGATGATAATTACATCATCGACCAAGATCAATCACGAGACTTGGATGTTCAACATTATAAAAAAACTCTATCTCAAATACATGCTTTTAAAAATGATGTTCATATCATTTCCACTAAATCTGATTTAGGACCTGAAGGTCGCATACATCCTACTAACTCTCCACTCAGTGATACTCCTTAGGTATTCAAACAAATATTACCTTCTAAACCAATAAATTTTTGTACATCTTATATAACACCTACATAACCAATCATTACATTTGACACTCCCCCTATCAATATCATTAATAACAACCCAATCAAATTTGATCAACCTTATTCACCTAATCCACCTACTCCTAAGATTACACTATATGTCAATGCCTCAAATGTATGCCAAATACACTTTAAATATGATCACCATTGTAAAAAATTTATTTATCTTGAATTAGATGTCATGTTTATGGTCCTTTTCCTACTTTACCTAGTGACAAAGCCATTCTTTAATTATTTCATGCTCGAGAACCTCAACTACCATGACATCATCACAAACATGGGAATCTTAAGAAGAAATCCTTTTGTTTCAACAATTTCATCACTAACATTTATCCTAAATCAAATCCCATTTCCTCTCTACCTAATGCACGATATAATTTCCAAGATGGAAATGTTATACTTATCAATAAAACTACTAGAATCAAATATGGTACCGATCATGGCCTTGACCAATTATAGTTTCTCATGAACTTACACCAACTAAACATGATAGATTCATCTTATCATTTGATAAATATCATGATACTCTCACTTGGTCCTACCATGAAATTCATAGTATTGACCCTAACATCATGGTGCACAATATTATCACCTATCTTGAAGTCAAACCTATGTGATAAAATCATCAAAAAATTCCACCATAAGTTTCCAATCAATGCCATAAAGAAATTATTAAACTTCTTGAAGCTAAGTTTATCAAACCTATGCTCTATTCAGAATTGGTCTCTAACATAGTCTTTGTTTGTAATAAAATCACCTTGATTATTCACATTTGAATTGATTTATGTAATCTAAAGCTTGTTTGTCCCAAGGACAACTTCCTTTTACCTTCTATATATGCCATAATCAATTCCACCACCAATTCTGAAATGTTATCCATTATGGATAGTTTCTCAGATTATAATAAAATTCACATTGTCCCCGAAGACCGACATAAGATAACTTTCACCATGGAATAGGGCACGTAATGTTACATTAAAATTCCCTTTGGCATCAAAAATAATGGAACTACCTATCAATGGGTGATGACCAACATTTTTTATTATCTTATCCATGAAATTGTAGAAATTTATGCGAAAAAACTCATTGCCAAGTCTAAAATATGAAAGAATAATCTCTCTAATATTTTTATTAATTTTTATCTCTTCATTAAATATAAATTTAAACTAAATCCCTACAAATGTGTTTTTGGTGTCATAAATAAAAAAATTGTTAGGGTTCTTAGTCTATGTTCATGGTATTGATGTGGATCCCACCAAGATCAATACTATTATGAACATGCCCATCCCTCGTTCTTTTTATATATTCACACTTACCTTGGTAAACATGGGGTAATTAGATATTTTGTCTCCAAAATGGCTTACCATATCTATTTTTTTAATTCTCTTCTCAAGAATAGTAATGCCGTAGAATGGATGGATCCTTATCAAAAAGCATTTGACAATATGAAAGAATATTTTCTTCACCCACATTTTCTTTCTCCACCTTCTAATAATTATCCTTGAAGCATATTTAGTTTTTCCACACCCATATCAGATGGGGAAATGCTTACCCAACATGATCATATCATAAGGTAATATGCCATCTATTATATCAGCCAAGGCATCATCAACTATGAGAAACATTATACAAAAGTAGAACACGATTTTTGTACCATATATTTTTCTATTCAAAAGCTTTGAAATTATATGATTTATCAAACCACCTATGTTACCTTTCATTCCAATCCACTCTATCACTTGTTCTCCAAAGCCTTTATTCCTAGAGATAGAATTGGCAAGTGGATGGTCATTCGCATGTAATTTGATCTCTGACTTATTATACAAAAATCTATGAAATTACAAATCATTATTTATCAACTCATAGTAGCTCTTATACCATCTATTGACGACCTTTAATACATTCTTACCAATGATAATATTCTTTGTATTGAAGGTCTTAATCAAGACATAGCTATTAAAGATTACTTTCATATCTTCATTATTGATCTTGAATCGAGTCATCTTGAAGAGTCCTCTATATTCCATAATAGTACTAAAATAAAAGTATTTATTGAAGAACTTCTTGAAATTAATGTTTATTTACACAAAGATACTTTGACCCTTCATTTTGATGGAACTAAATGCCTTCAAAGAGCTGGGGTGGGTTTTATCCTCACTAGTCCTCTTATTAAAATTATCCCTTTGCCATTTTTACTTAAATTTGTTGTGACTAATAACATGGTAGAATTCAAAGCCTTAATCCTAGGGATGAGAGCAGCTCTTGATTTAAACATCATATATCTTCATTCTTTGGGTGACTCCTAACTCATCTGCCACCAGGTTAATGGTAATTACCAATGTAAAAGTTGAAATATCAATTATTTTAATCAAATAGACACTATGATTGCCAAATAAATCACTTCTTTTACCATCCATGATATCACTCGAGATAAAAAATTCTATTAATGATTCACTTACTTGCTCAGCATATATTATTCATCCATACCAAGTTATTAACGATTCCACTTTTTTTATTGAAATAAAAAGTCCCCATCTTCCATTCAGCCACAATATTCACTTATCTTCCCCATTGAGGCTATCATCATTCGACAAAGCAAATGGTATAAATACATCATTTAATTTCTTGAACATCAAACCTGTCCTCCAAATATTGGTTCCCACAAAAATACTTGCATTTACAAATAATATTTCAAGTATGTTTTTTAATATAAAATCCTTTATTATTAAAATACTAAGGGTACCTTGCTCTGCTATGTTATGAAATAAAAATTTCCTCCTCTTCTTGAATAAGCATATGGGGAATTTTTTGTGGACACTTCAGAGGACATGATACAACCCACAAATGCTTATATATGTGATACTTCTATCCCACTATAAAAAAGGATGCCATCAAATATGCTAAAAATTATAATCCCTGTCAACTTCATGATCTAATCCATTCACCTCTAGTCAAGCTTCAAACTGTGGAGTCTCACTGGGAATTATCAATGTGGGGATTATATATCATTGGTAAATTACTTAGATATCATGATGGTCATGTTTTATTATCACATCCACCAAGTATTTTACCGAATGGGTTGAGGTTATGCCCCTCATCAATGTCACTAGTATCACCATTTATAAATTCATATTTTATCAAATCATTTGTCACTTTGGTATTCCTCATACTCTCATTTCAAATAATGATGGAAATTTTAAAAATAAAGATGTCAAACAACTCTATGTGAAAGTCAAAATTAATTAAAATTTTTCCATGCCTTATTATCCCCAATGTAATGGCCAATCCAAGGCCACCAACAAATTTTTTAATTAAATTATCCAAAATTCAATCCGTCAAACCCACATGTATTGGCATCTTCATCTTTATCCCACTATTTGGCTTATATCACTAACATATACACTACTACTAGGGAAAAACTATTTTTGTTAGTCTATGATTTTGAATCAATCCTCTCATTAGAAGTAGAGCTTCCCTCTCTCCATACATCTATTCATGGTATCATAATCAATTAATAATTATATGAATCTTCTCTTCATGTTCTAGATCTTTTTGAAGTACATCTTTTTGACCTACAACATAATCACCAATCCAAGGTCCACATTTCCAAACAACATAAAAAGAGAGTTAAAGTTTGCACTTTTAGTGTTAGTGATCTTTTCCTTGTGTTAGAATATACTCATGATAAGGAAGGTAAATATACCCAAAAATGGTGGGGTACATTTTTATGCAAATACATCTTTGTCCCAATCACCTATTGCCTTCAAACTGATGAAGGCCATATTTTTAAAGAGCCCACAAATGCATAATTTTTAAAAGTATTTTGCCTAAATCCCTTGCCTCTTATAATGATTCCTATATGCTATATTTATGACACTTTTTTAAATATATTTATATAGGTCTCACCCTTTACAATAGTCCTTTCCACAAATCTTAGTCATTTATTTTTGGTCCTTTGGTTTCTCTTTTCTCATGAGTTTCATTGTAAAACCATGGATAGGACATAGCTTTCCTCTCAAATACCATCTTTATCCCACTTAATTTTTGCATGTTGTGTGCAACATCATGGATTTCTCTTTTATGATTTTATGTGTAATACCATTGATAGGACTAGGAATTCCTCATAAAATCTCCATGTTTAATTCAATATTTCTATTATAGAATGTGTCTAGCAATGGTTATGAGTATTCAATCCTTATTCTCAATTTTACATTTTATTTCATTTGTAGAGAAAAGTTGCACAAAAAATTGTGCTAGCATGTTTTCATATAACTCCCTCATTCCTATGACAAGGAATCACACTTTACTATCATTGTGTCCTTTTTTCACCCTTTATCACATATTTTGTGATTTGAAGTAATTCAAATTGTTTCATGTTTCACTCCTCTTCTTTTCTTTTCGCTCCACTTTGGATAAAACAAGGTTGATATCAAGATAAACACTTTTATTTAACCTGAATTAATGTGACTATTAGCAATCATGCTCTCTATGTTATCTTAATTAGCAACCATGTCTAAATTATTCAAATGAAAGTCATCTTTAGCAACAACATTTGGTCTTACAAATTTGTATGGAGGATGAATAGAAAAAGCATCAAGAAATTTAAAAGACAAATCATTTGAAAAAATGGTAATGATATAAAAGGCAACCTACATAGTCAAAAAGTTCAAATCTCACCAAAATATGTGATTCAAAACACATCTCCTATTTATAATCAAATCTAAAACTCCAAAATTTACCTCATGATAGCACCGAGTTCCATCAAGGTGTAGTAGGCCAATATATTAGAATAGGAGAATTAAAAAAACACTATGGTACTACCTACTTTATCATGCAATTACCCAATATTCACATTGGATTGATAAATTTATAAGGTGTCCTAAGGAATGGGGAATATGTTCTGGGAAGGTAGGACCATTTGAATTTTCATGCATATATCCTTCATGGGATGATCTACATACTTCATTTGTTGACCTAATATTTGTATAGCTAGAAGAAGTTTTTCAGAGTCCTTAATGTTGAAAGTCCTCTTATTTTGACAAACCTAATTTAAGTGTCTTGATTGTGATAAATTATTCCTCTAGCTTGGTTTTTCCTTCATTCTCATCGCCACCCATTTAGTTTCTCCATTTGATAGCAACAAGTGATGGATTAATTAATTTACACCATTGCTTTACATCTCATCATTGCTTTGCTTTCTTTTTACCATTTTTTATTTTTGTACTGTCTTTTTGAAAATAGTTGAGTATTTTTCTAATTTTATGTACTTTTTCCATTTTTGAGTGAGGTTGGTTTGTTATTTTTCACTCACCAATGTTATTTTACCTTTTATAGACTTTTTCCATTGATGATTGAGTAAGGATTGTTACTGCTCACTCATCAATGTTGTTTTACCTTTTGCTTGCCTATGTTTTTAGAAGTAAGGATTGACACTACTTTCAAATTGATTTTGTATTATCATTTTTTTGCATGTATCCTTTATTTGACTTGGTGAGTTTGTATTTCTTACAAAAGTCTTACTATTTTGATTTTTAGGTCTTTAGTACCCTTGGCTTTTTGGTTACTCGATTTAATCTGAAAATTTTAACTTGGTCATTTGGATTAACATAACACTTTTCACCCTAGCTTACCAAATTTGGAAGTATGTTTCATCTATATAAGAATCATTTATCTTGGCTTTCCTATGTTTATTTTTTCTCTTTTTTTTTATATCCTTGAGTTTGTCAAAAGTAGTCTCTGCACCCTCCATGATTGAAAGTACAAACACAACAAACAACCATGTAGTGATAAGGTATGTCAAGGTGCACATACATCACTTTTATTTTCATTTATTTCCATTTTAGTGATTTTAATTTCAGATATTTTTACTTTGAAATACTACAACATTTTTTAGCCTCAACATTGTGTGTTTTTATGTTCTTTTCTTGAAGCATCATCTCTTGTTGCACCTGAGTGACATGTGATGATATTTTAGTGGGGAATATGTATACACATAATATTTCAAAATGTTATCAATTCATTATGATTAATATCTTGTAATAAGACATCGAGTCTCAATATCTCTTAGTGCACCCCTTAAGGGGTACACTAGGAAAGGGGTCAGAAGACCATTGGTGTTCACAGGACTATTATCCTTATACTACCACTTGTTATCATTCCAAACATATCTCAAACACATTTCCATAAGCTTTGCCTCCTATTTTTTACCCTCATCTATTCATTTTCTACCTTCACTGACCATTCCCTATATTAAAATTCTTTTTTACAGTTTATGATACACTATCAATCCCATTGACCCTATAATCTAATTGAATAAAATCAATTAGGGTCTAGTTAGACCTTGCTCGACATAGACCAAGACATAGTTTATTTTTTCAATAATGATAAAAAATCATTTGGGTCAACTCGATTAACTAAATTTTTAAAAAGTACTAGGGTTATATTCATCTATATAAACACATTCATTGCATCATTTCTTATACAGACAACATGAGTTAATTATTCATTTATGCTTCTATACAATTTTCACTTCTACTATTCTTCTTGAGGAATCTTAACTTAGGTTTCTACTTGGAGAATAATATTGTCTTGTGGAAAATTATTGGATGTTTTGGGCTTTCTTCATGATCCTTATAATCCAAAACAATCTATTTCAACATATCTTTGTCCAAGGGAGATATGAGTCTCGATGGGTTTATTTTCGAGGTAATTATCCCTATCTTTGCTCTTCTCTTTAGTAGATAAAAGTAGCATAAGAAATGGATTTTGAATATATTTTTCTCTCCATGCATTAGGTTCTTACCTATACATAGCTTAAATATTTTTCTCTTATACATGTTTACTTTTATGTTTACTAACCCCAATTTGTTCCACAATATTTGTTCAGCAATAAATTAAATTTTATTTTCTTATCATTTACTTACTTTTGTGAACATGAAAACATAGGACATAGTCATGGTTATTACATTGTTTTTATTGATTGGAGGCTTTGAAACCCTCCTTTGTGATATTATTATGCTAATATATCACTTGTCTAGCTATATCGGATCCATTTTGGTCATGACCCTAAATGTCTAATGTAGCAATAATCGGAAGTGTAAGTAGGATTTATCTTCTCTAAGATAGAATTAATTTATAGATCAATTATATTCCTCTTTGCATATAATATTCATCATGAAAGGTGGAGTGGATAATGCTTTACAAATCCTTATTTAAGGAATTTAACAATTAAAATTATTCATGTGGGTTGTGCTTAACTATGTAACCTAGTGGAAGTAGTGGACTATGTCATATGGATGTGATAATAATGAGAGATCAATTAAGCCCATGAGTTATTTTATAATTTAGTACAAGTGAAAATGGTTTATTTTCTTAAAAAATAGTAT
>JARHVA010000617.1:3832500-3940000 GCA_037957365.1 Torreya grandis | reverse complement strand
TCTACACTAATTAATTTATGCATAATTATTCAATACTATTTTTTCATCTAGTTTATATTATATATTATTTACAAGTGTAAATGAGTGACTAAAGAGCATATGTGATAACATTTCTAGACCCTACTTTAGGTTATTTACTTGTCACATACATTTAGATTACATTCATCTAATAACACCCTATTAGATAGGAGTGTTTTACTTTGTTTTCATGTTCCCTTGATGTTTTCCAACTAAGCTTAGACTATCATTACATAGTTTCATACCACATATAGGATTTTTATACCACGTGAATATGTACACAAGATCACTGATGGAATCTCATACACAAGTTTTATCCTTTTAAATATTTTCATTATTACTCGCAACTCAATTCTTTCATTCTATTACTTTTATCAATATTGCTCACATTCTAATAATCTAATATAGCTTTGGTTATCTTAGTTACTAAACCTATTTTAAATTTTTTTTTTTGTGTTGATTAGCTATATATCCTCACACTATTTCATATTGTCTTTCCTGCTTCATGTATTATGTGTGTTTTTATTTGTTTGAGTAAATTTGAAGAAGTCATCATGCATGTGGCTATAAGCCTTCATTCCCTGATTATATGTCTATAAGTACATTTCAAAATGTACTTGTGTGTGTTTATTTTGATTGATAACATTATAATATGTCATTGTGTGTGGCTCTAAGGCTTTATTCTATGATTATAAGTGCATTAAGACATTTGAACATGTTCTTGTGTGTGCTTCTCTACATGTGAGTGAAATTTAAACATGTCTCTTATTTGTGGCCCCTTTGGCTTCCATTTTGTATGCCTTGTGTGTTTTAATTGTACTCTATATATTTGTGTGTCATGGCCATGACACTTTCTTTATTGCTTTCTCATTTTTCTTAGTTTTTTATGTCATGATAAACATCATGCAATCTCCTAGTTTTCATTCCATGATAGATATTATGCATCCTCCCCGAATTAGTTCTATTCATAGTTCGATATTTAATTTTGATCAGATTTTTTTTGCGTGTAAATGGTAACATATATTTTGACATTCACACTATGTATGATTTTTATAATATACATCTCATATTTATATTATACTCAGTTTATATATATGATGATATCATGCTTATCCATGTTCTCACTACTACCTAGTTTTTCATATTTTATCATAAAATATTTCCACATAGATTTTTATTTTTATTTGAGTTATTACACAAGAAAAAAAATTCACCTCAAAATATAGGGCATACACAGTGTTTTATCTTGGACTCTAGAACCACTTAGTGTAGTGCATAGATAGACATAGAAAATACATAAGCAAAATTTAACAGTCGCGAGATATTGGATCATAGTTCATACTCAAAAAGTTCACATAGAATAAATTTGGGTAGGAGCATTTTAAATGGATAGTGGTGCACCCCTTATTGTCCAAACCAGGAATTTTTATCCCACAGCTTACAAAACAGCCATTTTTAGAACTTATAAAAATCTCAGATAATGAAGATCAGTTTGCAAAAGGTTTACAGTCTCAGTTCTTAAAATTTGATCAATTTTAGTCTCATATTTTCTCAATTTGGGGGTGTCATGAATTTCATATGTTCTAGGTAAATACATAGATTTTGCTTATAATTTTAGTTATTAAAACTTAATAATAACAATCCTACACTTGCATTTCAATGTCCAAGAACCATTCTCAATTGATATATTGATACAATTTGTCAACTACCCATACTTAATCACTTTTATCATGCTTGATTCTAATTTATATCAAATATATTATATCCTGGCACTGTTATATACTTCCACTATGACCAATTTTTGCTAGCTTTTAAGAGCTCTACAAGGCTCTTCCTTTGAGGCCTGATTTTCAACTATTTGTTATCGGTCTGCCAATATTCTTTTAGATAAGTCTGCTTATTAACTCAATGTTTCTATATTTCAATTCTCTTCTTGATTGGTCTTTGAAGAACATTCTTATATTTGCCAATCTTCTCACCAGTTGCAACACAGAGACGTCCCCCTCGGATACTCGCATCTGGATGTAGTTTGAACATGTCCTCTTTAAATCATTTTATAAGCATCCATTATGAACACTTCCTTAACATTTGGATACCTGGGCAGCGTTGACTAGCTTTTATAATCAACTCATTACTAAGCGGAATTTGAGTCCCGAGTATATACTAAAAACCAAAATGGAACCAAAATTGATAAAACACAATTTCAGCACAACTTAATGATTGCTACAGGACTGTATTTATCAACTCGGGACTGTATTATATCAATTCGATCTTCTAACAGGTGTTTGACGCTTTTCCCTTCAACAAATGAAAGAACTATTTTACAAGACCTGTGTATGAGGATCAAAATAATATCGGAACATCTTCACAAAAGATTTAGAATCCAAGAAACAAGTAGAAATTAATACTTTTTATTCTGTTATAGGTCCCAAAATGACACATACAGGAAACTCTCACACAGTCGGTTCTTTCTCTTTCCACTGAGTCTCTCATCTTCAACTACTATGTAACTTTATATCAGCTATCTCCAAAGTTATAAAGAGTATTCACCTGTTCAAAACGGAATTTTGACTCGACTTTCACCATAGAGATCCATCTTGGAGTTTCTCGAGTTACACCGAATGCACTCAGCCCGAAAACTTATTAAGGATGATCTATAAAATATAAAACTTTTTGACTGTTCTAATAATCTTATCATCGCCTGAAGAAAAATTACTCAAATTTTCTAAACTTTATTGCGAGCCCAAGCACCTCTAGCTATGTGATACAAGATACTGTATAAGACTGTAGATACACAAAATACATAAAATTTAGAGATTTTTACGAATTGAACTCAGATCCAACCCTCTTCACGTAAAACAGGGACTCTGTCTGATGTTACAGTCTACTACGTCTATTTGTCTCAAGAAAGAGAGAGTATTAACACCAATGGAAGGTAAATTGCATTACTAATATGAATAGAAAGCTGTCTATCAACACAAAAATTATAGGACTGCCACAAAGTAGATAACAACTCACTTAAATTTACAAACAAATGGACTTACAACCCTGCACCATGTCTTGGCAGGTTTCTACATACGTTCACAATCTTTCCTCTCTACTGGCATCTCCTTCGTTGTAAAATTTAAAAAATGACTTGGGTTAACACGTTCATCCTCATCTCCACGTAAGAGATCCAACTTAGGCATGCTTGTTTGGGAGAATCTCTCAACTTCCCAACCTTAACATAGCATATACTAAATCTGTTTTCTTCAACGTGGAACTCACCCTTCTAGAGGGTTGTTGAGGTATTCTAATTACATGGAGTAATTTATATTTACAATAGGTCCATAGGACATTTACAAAGAGTATATGCCCTCCATACTACTCATAAGGTCTCAGAAGTCTTATTTTACGTTTTGAATATTCAAACTAGGAAATTGGCAGAAAAATGCTCTTTATATAATTCTAAGTACTCTATGCCTCTTGTATAATAAAGACCACTCCTTATACATTCTATCTCCTATCAAGACCTTTCTCCAACCTCCCAATCGACTTATTTAACCTTTACATCTCGTTATTGATCAAACATCATGACTCATAGGATTAATGTGTACAGATTTACAATAGCTTGTCAATGCTCCTGCAACACTTAATCTCATAATCTATATAAAATAGATATTAGATTGGGAACATGTGCATGGTATATGGTTTTCACTTTGCTTAGTTTTGCTCAAATTCCATAGATGGATTGGAAAACTTGTAATTATCCATGGTTTATATAATATAATAATATTATAATAGCTACTTATACAAATTTTGCATTTGTTTTGTAGTAGATTTGCACTAAAAATGTGTATGTTCCATCTACAGTGATTGGTTCACCCATTTTGCACCAATTTTACACCAGACAAATATATTGGGATTTTTATAGGGATTCCAAGCTGCTTCACTACCATGGGTATGCAATGATGGAGTCACACATACGTTGAGTTATTAAGCTCACTTTCATAATCAATGAATATTGGGACATGCATAATCCAATCCAAACATTTCAAATAAAGTGAAATATCCAAGGGGCGTACCCTCCACAGTCACTAGTTTTACACTAGTATTACACAAGAATACGTAATAATTCATGTATAAAAATAGGTGTATTCATTCATTATTATTATATCTTGATTTTCTTATATCTTCATATTGATTTTGATCTTAAGAACTAGTTTTATATGTGGTTTATTGTAGGTTTGTGTGAATCACAATTCGACATTGTGGCCTACATTCAATCTACACTTCAAAGGTAAGTTCAACTATGCATTTCTTCCTTTTACTCTAGTAAATTTGAATTTATGCATTACTATGATAAAATTGAAGTAAGTTTAGTTAGATAATTTAACATTTAATCTAAAATTCTACACTAGTGATCATCATTTTGACACACCTAGCTAATGACCTATTTTAGGACATTATGACCACTTTGGTTCACCTTCCACATGGTGAACTACATGACCTATCTTAGGATATTATGACCACATTGATTCAATTTACACATGGTGAACTACATTTAAAAACACCTAAAGTCACCCCATGACAAATTTATATAGTTTCCCTAGTAGTATAGACCCATAATAAGAATTTTTCAGGCCCTTTAATTAGATGTTTCCACCTTTTAGACAAGAGTGCCACACTTCAACTATAGATCACACCGCTAATGCCCACCTCCCTTTAAGTTGTCCTCCCACCAATTAATAGATATTTTATGAAATTCAAAGTCATGTGAAGGTCGGCCAATGATATTTAATAATACCTACCCGAAGTAATTCATAAAATACCATAATAAAAACACATTTTAAATCATTTTGCACCAAAAGGGGATTGCACATAGAAAAACACCAAAATTTAAATTTCACATTGCAATCAAATTCCCTATTTCTCCTATTATTGATAACATAAATCCCTAGTATCCCTATTATAAAGTTTAGATACACATCCAATTTTAAAAACCATGGTTGAAACATTTAATCACACTAGAATTGCATTAACATCTAGCATATTTCACCAGTTCCACACACACCACCATAACATTGAAGAACTAAATGGATTTTGATCCTTATTTTGAATATTGGTATGTTTTAAAAAACTAATACAAATGGTGTTTATCTCTCATAAGAATTTAATTGAAGATTTATTTTTAATTTATGTGTTGCATTGATCTTCTTACCTATTGATTTATGGTTCTAAGTATAAAAGCAGTTACATAATAGCCACAAAAGTGAATCGATATCTCCCACATAGTCTATAAAGTAAATAGGCAAGAACATACATAACCCAAAAATATCATCATAGTTGGACAAAAATGATCTATAAGGATTATAATGCACCCCTACCATTTCTAGTTATATCACTCATACTCGATGACTCTGTAAATTCTATTTCTAGTTCACATACATTCAACATAGCCAACCTCTTAGTCTAAAATCCTAGAACAGTTTGCATCTCATTCTTCTAGATAAGTTTTATATTTCTCTCTTAAAATTGACATATTTAGTAAGTTTCCAAATTTATAAAGTTTCTAGATCAGGTGTGTCAATTATTTAATATTTTTAAAAGTCTTATTTTTCATAATAGTTTGTCTAATTAGGCTCATCTATCTCATAGTAGCAAAAATTGATGAAATAAAAACACATAGATACCATGATGAGGCCAAAGAGTAAAATAGGTCTTTTTTTTTTTTTCTCGTGATGGCCTCAACAAATTATGTAGGTCTATTAAAACTTTAAACCTATTTTATGTCTCCATACATACATATATATATATATATATATATATATATATATATATATATATATATATATATTCTTGTAGACAATGTATGAACATGCTATGATCATATCTTTAAAACTAATAATGCACAATACATAATGTCTACAATAAAATTGTGTTAGTGAAGTGAATACATGTGGTGATTAGAATGGTATCATAGAGTCACAAACTCTCTTGGAACACATATACTATTTAAATTAAAATGGGCATTCATGGAAATCTTAATTTATAAAATTCACCTTACACTATGATTGGCTTTGTTCGCTATGAAGATATGTATTTGGCATGAAAATAAGTGTAAAATTTGACTTAAAACATTGATACAACATGGCTACAAAGGTAAATTATTTCATAAGGATATATAAAATACAAACTTGTTATTTATAAGGGTACAATGGGACTATTTTGTGATTGATAAAAAACTTTATCCAATACATGTACGTCATGATATAAATATTTTTTACATTGGACCAATGCACTAATATTTGTGAATATTACATGTCATAAAGTCATTAGTTAATATGAGGTAAAATTTTGAAAAATAATAGATAATAATATGATAATTATTAAGTGTTACTATGTGTAGTCCCATGAATTAACATTTATATTGAAATCATACACTTGTGAACATATTTTTGACACACTTAGCCCATGAATTATCCTAGGGCCCTTTGATCTCTTTTATTCACCTTTTTCATGGTGACCCACCCTTGAAAACATCTTAGGTATTTCCATGACACTTTTATCTATCTTTCTCAGTACCCTATATTGAGACCCATATTTATCAATACATTTTCTTAGTTATTTCCACCTTTTAGATAAGACCACCCCATTAAGACTATTACACACCATGTTATTGTCTACATCCCTAAATGTTACCATGCTGCCAAATAAATACTATTTAAAAAATAAAATTCAAGTAAAGATTAGACAATTATTATTAATAATCCCTACCAATGGAATTCTTAAAATACCTCTACATAAACACATTCCAAGTCATTTTGCATAGAAGAGGCTAACATAGAAAATAACTAGAGTTTAAATTGTACATTAAGATAAAATTATATATTTATCAAAATAATGTTTATATATAGCCATTGTATCATTGAGATAAAGTTTGAATACACCTCCAAGGTCACAAGTCATAGTTGAAGCATCTAATTAGACCAAAATTGCAACAACATCTAGCATATTACACTATTTTGACACACATCACTATAGCATGTGATAACTACATAAATTTTGATCCCTCTTTAGAGTATTGGTATTTAGGAAGAACTAAACACTACTGGTGTTAAGGTCATGCCCAAAATCAAACACTAGCCCTTTTTGACTCAATGATTTGCATTTGTCTTCTTGTCTATTAAGCTAGTGTTTTGAGTAGAAAATCAATTACATAGTGGGCATAGAAGTGAATCAGATTCTCTTGTATAGTACACAAACTAAACATGTGGAGGTTCATGGAAACTATAAATATTATCAATGTTATATAATATCACTCTATAAGGACTACAACAGACCCCTTCCACGTCAATTTATAGTGCTCCTATTTGGAGACTCTTTCAGCTCTTGTTTGTAGTTCAACATAGTTAGCATTATCATCCATCTAAGTCTTAGATATCAAAACATCTTGCATCTTAATTTTTACATATAAGTCTTATATTTCTCTTTTACTCTTTCTTTATTTAGTAAATTTACATATTTAGCATATTTCAAAATTAGGTGTGTCATTTATTGAATATTTGTAGAAATCTATGTTTCCCAATAGTTTGTCTAATTAGGGAAAATAATATCTTAGCTTACAAAATATGATAAAACTTTTTGGTGAAATTAACCTATTGATTAAATATTAAAAAACCTTAACCATATATGTTACTATGGTTTCTACCCATCTTCTTTCTATTTCCTATTGTTATTCTAGGGTTTTTAGATCTTAATGTTATTTCCTAGAATAAATAATCCACATTGTTCCTTATTCATTAATCTAATTTAGTAATATTATTTAAACATATTCTAAGGCATTTTGGTACATGAATTCACCTCCAAGCCAAGCACTTTTAAATTTCCCATAATAACATTATATTGGTATAACCAATTGATAGGTTTGATGACATAGATAAACTTTAATTATAATCATTCAACAAATAAAAATATGCAACACAAACTCATACATTTAAGAACAATCCTCTAACAGTTTTAATCCTATGACCATCATAGATACAACTTGTGTACCAACATTCACTTTGGAGATAACCCAAGGGCTTCAATAAATTGTCATGTTGATTCTTAGTAAACTATTGGGAATAACACCTTTGGTTAGCACACATTATTCTTCTCCCAATGTATAATTCCTTATGCATGAGCTTCATACTACACAAGCCAAGTTTCTACATTTGGAGCAAGGTGATTCAAAACCAAATAAGGCTATTAATGTTAATATTTTATTGGATACTCCATTGGCACCACACATAGTAGTATATATTCTACCTACAAGTTTTGTGTCACCCAAGCTTACACTATAGGATGGTAAAGGACATAGTGAACAACACTTTCTATCATTCCACATAAAATGCTTGGACTATTTATCCAATGACATATTATTGACTAAGTTACTTCCATGGATTTTAATGTAATAATGTAATACACTTTACAATGTTTTTAAAACTTCACTAATCAATTTGGACATGAATTTAACCTATTCACTAATATGTTTCGATCACACTTCTCTATCAATATTAGTGACAATTTCTCATATGCTAAAATTGTTCAACTCAAGCATAAAAATAATGAGTTTCTTGTAGTATATATGTTAAAATATAAGACAATGTTATCTAAGATGAAAAAGCCTATGGTAAACAAAAAAATCCATGATATACGTAAACAAAGTTTGTTTCCATCTCTCCATGAATCAATTATGTTTAAGAAGTTTCCTTCATCACAGATTTATACCATACAGTAAAGGAAATATAAATCAATATTTTGTAAATGAATAAGATAAAGTATGTAACAAACATATATTGAAATATAAATACTAATAATAAACCTCTATACAAGGATAGATAAAAAAATAATAATCAAAAGGTAATAGTAAATGAAGTTACAAAACAAACTCCATGTATTGTATTAGCAGATCCTAAAAGGAGATAATTTACTAATATATCAAAAGATCCATTTAAGGTTTAAATAAAAAATTTAGAATGTAATGTCATATATCTCCCTCCCACTAAATAGGTTTATTTTAATCATCCTCTTCCACATTTTTTTGATCAGAATGCATTTTTCATCATCAGAAGTTAGTAGAGCATACTACCAATAGATGTATCAGTTTAAGGCACAATATTTAGGATTGATAGATGTAAATATCATTGATGTGAGAACACCTAAATATATTTAAAAAATAGATAAAAATTTAATCAAAGTAATGAAAACATTCAATTGTTAATTTCCTAAGCATATAACTAATAAGAGGAAAGATACTTCAGGAGTACATTATTTAGATGATACACACCCTTCTCTAGTATCTACTCATTTTTAGATAGAGGCACCCCATATTTTTAATATAATCATTATTAATTACCATAATTCAATACCCCTTAAGCCTCTCATCCTTATTTTAGAGTATGAGATAGTATATAATGATCCATATTTGTATTCATTATTCATTCAAGCATACATTGATCACTATCCTATTCATAGTGTTATGATTTATAATAACTTGAACATCAATATCTACACCAATACACTCTTATTACTTATATTTGGATCTACTTACTTTTCCCATGGAAATAAAAGGGTTCAATGGGAACATTTAGAGTTACATTTTTGGTATTGAACTACCACTATACATTCATCAAGCCCATGTGGCCACTAGATTCATAGTTGTACCTAGTACATGGGTCTTTAATATGTTATTATGATAGCATTGAATTAAATAGATTAACATAATTTGTTATAAATTTCATATATTCATAAATTATATCTATGATAATGAGTTATTCATAGTTTAGTGTATCACTTATGAATATCCCCTAATATAGTTTGATATAATGCAACAACTGAATATTCTAGCTAAGGCACATACAAAGGTGAAATATACTCATAAAATTTGAAAATAGATTTCTAAATTTCCAATAATGAATTTCCATAGTAGGAAAATTTCAAGTAGATTTTTCATATATTCTATATCTACTCATACACATCCCATATTAATATTATGAAAAATAAGGGTGTTTCACATAATGCACCAACTCAGATTTCCTTAATTCCAAGATGGGTTCCTAAAATACCTAAGTTTCACCATGTATATCCATATTCAAAATATGATATTGATCATAATTATTCCCATGGAACCTTTAGTTTAGATATAAATCAATGTCCAAATCTATAATGCAATTAAATACAGTCCCAATAAAATGGCACTTTCCATTTGTGAGAGGTCACAGTTATTAACTTTGACATAAGACCCATGAATTAAGAATTACTAGTAAAAATAATTGGTTATTATATTCCTCCTACTCTTGTAATATTAATTTAAATATATTTAAATTTTTTAAAAATATAAAATATTCCTTAAGAATATAAAATTAGGACCTATGATTATTTCTGTTTAGTTACATTCTAAACCAATTAATTTGTGCAAAGTTATTCAGTACTTATTTTTGACCAGTTATACCTTATATGTTTCACAAGTCAGAGTATACACCATACCATTTATAAACCCATTTTTATATTATTTCACTATCTCTTACTAATAAAATACACTCAAACAATGATGCCCTACAAGATAGGATAACTCTGTTTGGTTGTCTAGTTCCCCTGATGTTGTCCCATTGAGTAGATACTATCATTTATTAATTATAGATATCAAAAAATATTTTTAAAACATGTATATTAACTATATATCTAATTGTGTAAATCTTATAAACATATTTTATACTTATTTGTCCATATTTTATTACTCAATGCTTATTTATTTCATTGAATTACATCTATTGATATTGCTCATGAACTAACACACTGATGTACTATCAATTATCTAATTTATTTAACCTAATTTTTCATAAAATTAATTATGTTTATCAACTATATATCCCTAGATATTTCCATGATTTATTTTATTCTTCATGTTTTGTGTGTGTTTCTTTTGATGTAGGACATTTGAATATGTCATTGCATGTGGATATAAGCATTTTTTCTAATTATTTATGTGTGAGTTAAATTTGAATATGTCCCTTATATTTCATCCCCTTGACACTTCATTTTTTATGCCTTTTATATTTTTCATGTACTCTATGTATGTTTGTGTCATGTCCATGACACTTTGTTTATTTTTTATGTAGTTTTCTCAAATTTTGATTCCATGATAGATATCATGTATCTTCTTAATTTTGATGTGATGACGGATATCAGGTATCCCTCCCCAAGTAGTTATGTTTGGTTTTGGATGCAAAAATTTGATCACTTACTTTTATCCCTATTTTTTATAATATCTCTCTATAGATTAGCATTATGTATTTTTATTATTACCTACATCTCACATTACTATAATAATCAATTTATCTCTATGATAATGTCACATTTATCTATGTTATCATTACTATTTTTTTACATATTTTGTGATAAAATATCTCACATAAAATTTTCCTTTGACATAATTTATTTTGTAGTCAAAATAACTCATCTCGAAATAGGAGGGATAAATGGTGGTTTTTAATATATAATTGACTCAATCTGTTAAGTGTATAAGTAGATATAAAAAATAGATAGAATTTTATAGTCCCTACATAGTGCATCAAAATTCATACTTAGAAAGTGCTTAGAGAATTAGTTTTGATAGGAGTGTTTTTTATCCAAATAGGGTGTTTTTATCCAAAATATGATAAAATACTCATTTAACATATAAATTTTACAGCTTTAGACAACCCATATGACTTTGAAATAAGTTTTCAATCTCAATACTTAGATTTAGTTTCTTATGCATTCTCATATTTTCTTAGATTGGGTGATTCATGACTAGCATGTATTCTAGGTTTATACATAAGTTTTTCTTAGAATTTTAGTTGTTATTAGATAGTCTTAGAATTCATATACTATAGATATAAGATTATGGGAATGTGCATGGCATATGGATTACTCTTTGATTAGTTTTACACTAGTTCTATAAATAGAATGGCAATACTTGTCATTGTCTATCATGTATATACTATAATTAGATTATACAAACTACTTGCATCATTTTTCACCATGTTTGACCTAGAAATGAGGCTATGACTATATTTAGTGATTGGTTAACCTTTTTTGTATTATATTTGAACTAATTTTTGCACCATGATACTCTATTGAGATTCATAAAGGAAATCCAAGTTACTTAACTACAATGGATATGTAATAATATAGTCAAGAATACATTGAGTTATTAATCATGTTCTTAAAATCAATGAGAGTTGGGGCATCCATATTCCAATCCAAGATTTTCAATGCAAATGAAATCTCTAAAGGGCCTATCCTCCGCATTCACCTATTTTTCACTAGAAAACACAATAGTTATTATATCAAATCAGGTGTATTCATTCCTTGTTATTGGATATTAATTTTATCATATTTACTTATTTAGTCCCATATTTATTAAGGAATGACTTTACACAAGTTTCATTACATTTTTTTGTGAATCATAGTTCAACATTGTGGCCTACATTCAACATTAAACTTCATAGGTAAGATCAGTTATGCACCTTCATTTTTTATTCTAGTACTTTTGCTATGATGTATTACTAGATCAAAAGGGGGTAAAATTTAGTAACATAAATTTATATTTAGGATTAAATAATGAACTTATGACCATCCTTTTGACACACTTAGTTCATGACTTATAGTAGGGTCCTTTGGCAACTTCTATTCAATTTTTTTGTGGTGACCCACCCTTGAAAACATCTCAAGTCATCCCATGACACACTTATTTTTAGTATCCAGGGCTTAGACCCATACTGATCCATACTTTTTTCTTATTTTTTACACCTTTCAGATAAGATCACCCCATTTGGACTACATAGAACCCTTTTTTTGTTCACAACTCTATATGTTTTAATTCTACAAAGTAATAACTTTTTATTAAATTAAAATATATGTAAAGGTCAACAAATGAGTTATAATAATCCCTAGCTTAAGTAATCCATAAAATACCTCTATCTAAATAGACTCAACGTAACTTTTCATAAAAGAGGCTTCCACACATTAAAAAAACTACAATTTAAATTACACATTGAAAAAAAAATCATTATTTATCCTAATTCTGATTACATATAGCACTAGTATCACTGAGCTAATGTCCAAATAATCCTCTAACATCCCATGCCAAGGTTGAATTATTTAATCGGACCAGAATTACACTAGCATCTAACATATTTCATCAATTTCACACACACCACCATAGAATGGGATAAATATATGAAGTTTGATCCCTATTACAATTATTTTTATGTAGGGAGTGTTAAACATATGGGATGTTGAGATCACACCCAACTTAAACCATTGAACCATTTTTTTTACATGTTTTACATTGGTCTTTTCACCTATTAAGCTAGGGTTTTTAGCATTAAATTAGTCATACATTGGTAGCATAAGTGAATTAAAGGATCCTTCATATTCCATATACTAAATAGGTAGAGGCACATGTAACATATAAATGTTATCATTGTTAGGAAATAATGATATAAAGGACTACAATGCATCACTACTATTTCTAGTTAAAACACTTCTATATGCGGACTCTATGAGCTTGTGTTTGTGGTTGAACATAGTTAATAGGGTCAACCATGTCAGTCTCATAAATTAAAACATTCTACATCTTTGTTTTCCACCTGAGTCTTATGTTTCTCTCTTGAAATTTAATTAGTTAGTAATTTTCCATATTTAGCATATTTGGAAATCCACTGTGCCAATTATTACATATTTAGAGAAGCCTAATTTTACATAGTAGTTTATCTAATTAGTGTAATAAATGTATTAGTTACCAAAATATGATAAATATCGACATTATATGATCAATACTAGTAATATACAATTATAAAATTATGAAGAATAGTTCTCATTAGTTGGAATACAATAATAGAAACATTGGAATACAATATCATGCTACTTAAAATCAATAATAGAAATATTGGAATCTAATATAAAACTATTTAAAAACCAGTAATCATAATATAGAAATCTAATATTATACTAGTTAAAAACCAATAATAATATTATTGAAATCTAATTTCATCAATTATAAAACCATAAATGGTGATATTATTAGTTTAGGTTCTTAGACATATGTTCATATTTAATGAAACAATGGTTCTAAATTTATAAAATTTGAATGTTATAATAAAATAATATAAAATGAATGACATCAAAGGTGTTGGTTTACACATTTTTAACACAATGGGATTATAATATAATGGTTTTGGTTTTTCAACTACATGGCTCTAATGGTACATGGTCTCCAACTACCAACATTAACATGGCCACTACATTACAACCATGACTACTCACATAGAAGGTTAGGCCACTAACTACCTAACTCATTTATATACCCTAAGGACTCAAAATCTTAATATGTAGTCATGTGGGTGACCTCTATCCCATTGTTTCTTACCATATAAAATAATGATTTTTTCACTCCCAAAGAGCATGTGTTAGAAAAGTGTCATACAAAGTGCAATTTTTCAAAAACTTACCATGATAAAACTATAGATCCAAATTTCACAAAAATAATTGAATTAGATCAATAAAATTGTGTATTTTAATATAAAATTATATTGGAATCAAATTAGCCTCATTTTTCATACCTAAAATTACTTGAAGTTTGTCTATTTTATCATGGAGTTAGGGTAAAATTAGGATTTTTAACTTTAAATTTTTTTATCTTTCTTTCCATAAATCTAAAAATTAATCCACATAATTTTAAATGTTTTTTGAAGAGTCTAAATTTTTAATAATTATTCTGAGTATCTTTAGGTAGTTTTTAACATGCATGAAGATTGTAAATCTAGATTTTAAGGCCTTAAACCAAATAAGGGTTTTTAAAAACTTTTACAATAAAGTATGGACTAGTATGATATTATGCATAAAATAAAATGTATTATAATAAATCATGATGCAAATACTATTTAATTTTCACAATTAAGTATAACTATTTTCATTCATACTCCGATATAATTTTTCTTGGAGAGGATATAAGAGAGAGAAAATATTCACACTTTTAGCTAATGTTTATTAAAAAAATTTATAATCTAATTAATAAATAATTTAAATTTTACTAATTAGAGTTTAAAGTGTTATAATGATTCAAAATTTACCAAGACAAAATATTACATTCATGTAGTAAGTTCTTCTATGTTCTAAGAAGCTATAATTTCAAAATGATATCCAGAAGCCTAAGGCAGGAAGATGCTCCCTTTTCATCCTATTTCCATCATCAAATGACTTCCCTAGGCATACTTGAGCCTATTAATCATATATTTCATAATAGGTTGCACCAAATTTTCATCTAAAATTATATAGGTACATATATAGGCGGTTACTATCTATGCAACACATTCAACTGAGAATAGTTAGGTGTTTCAATTGTAGGGTTAATCATATAATTATGAAGAACAAAGGGATTTTGGAGGTAGAGGTATAGATAGTATGACTTGGTAGATTGGAAACTATGGAACTATATAAATAACTGTGTATTTTTTGAGCATCAAGGTTTTGGAGGCAACAACAGAAAAGGATATGACTATCTTGAATCATTGATCTAGTTTTTTACAATGGTAGAAGATATTAGATCCAAGCTAGATACTTAAGATAAGTCATTATATGTGGTGGGTAGAGGTGATAACTTGGGGTTTAAATCCATTATTTTAAATATTCTTATTAAGGTTAAGAACAGTAATTGGTAAGGGCCATAAATCCCTAGTCCAATAATTTCAAAGGTAGGGAAGGTGGTGAAATGAACCATGACAAATGGGATTTTTTATTAGATAGGTAATAAAGGACCTATTATACTAGACATATATTTTAAAAGATCCTTAATAATTGATCCAATGTTCAATCTAGAGTAGGGAGTGGAGTAGCGAGGGTCTTATACTATAACTATTTATATAAAGGTAAAAAATATGCTAACCCCTTCAAGATTTAGTAAATATGTTTACTTTTAGGTAGAAGCTATTGAAGGGGTCTTGAAAGGGGAAGCTTGGTATTATGATAAAAAATTTATTTTAAAGTTTAATAAATTTTATCCAAATCTTAAAACCCTTCATGGGTGTATTTCAGAGGTCTAGATAACATTAATGAGAGCAAACTTTTAAATATACCACTGTACAAAGTGTTTTTATTTTTAATAATTATTTTTGACAAAAGGGAAGACAAGGATAATATATTAAAATAGTAGATATAGGTTGTGTATTATGATATCATTATTATATGGTATCCCAATATTAACCCCACTATTGAATCCTCTAATACTAGGTCAGTGTGGATTCACCTTCCTTACCTTCCTTTCCAATTTTGGTCTAAGGCTAGTTTTAATGTCATAGGTGATTCCCTAGGATATTTTTTAGTTTCAGATGAATCCATGAAACATTAGATTAATACTACATATTTAATTATTATTTCTAACATTTATGTGATCTCTCATATCTAGGTAAATTTAGAGTTTATTGTTGATAATCAAATCTAGTTGTAAACTATTGATTACAATGGATTATCTTTTAGATGTAGGCACTAGATTGTAATAGGGTATTTAATTAATTCATACATTTTAGGTCATCGAAATAAATAAAGAATCTCTTGGTATAATTTTTTTATAAGATATATCTTGACAAAAGAATTTGAATACATTGAGGTTGTTGAAGAAACATCCTTGGAGAAGGTATAAAGCACAACCAATTTGAAGAAAATCAACAAAAGATAAGTCTAGATCATTGGTTCATTCTAATAATTTCATTATAAATTATACCTTGAAGGTGGTTTTAGAAACCCCATTTGGTTTAAGGGTGTAGCAGTTAGATATAATTTTGTTGAAAACTATCCAAGCTTCTAAATGTTGAAAGGGAAGGTCAACAAATATTTTTTATCTAACTGATGATCTAGTAGTATTCATTCCCATATAGCATAACTCTAAGTAAGGAGGTAGTTAGAAGGTGGTGATCTCCAAAAATAAGTAAAAAATGTAAGGATAAAGTGATATCTCTTAATGTGACCATTAGATCTCAAAAAGAGAATGTAAATGAGCAAAATAAAAGTTAGATAGAGATAAGTAAATGAACTAGGAGGTTTTTAGTTTCATCTTTTTGTTCTTTTATATATTCTTTGTCTTGTTCAATGCCTAGGCTTCTAGGACTTTATTTTATATTCATGTTCAGGGCTAATGTATTATCTTGTTAAAAATTTGGGCTTCTAGGCTTTTTGTATTGGATTCATGTACAAGGTTAGGTCCTTGATTCAATAAAACCTTATTTTTACCAATAATATATAAAAAAAATTGTCCATGTTATAGGAATAAAAAAGGAATATTATTATTCTTTATGTACACTCCACTCAATCTAGCATTACTTCTTAAAGATATAAGGGAATTAGTCTTCCTCGATGGCATATGATGAAATCATTTAAGTATTTCAAAGGTAATAGAAAAGGGTGAAAATATATATTCTATTTTTATATGTATAAATGAATACTAAAACCCTAAGACAAAAAAAATATAAATAAACTTAGAAATAAGGATGAAAACTGAAGTGATACCTAGAGTTTCACATGATTTGATAAATATTAAGGTTTTCCATTTTTATTTTAAACTAATTATGAATAGTTATGATACAAATTTTATATATTAATATTAGACAATGTATAACACTTAAACATATATTCAAATTTATAAGATTGAAAATTATTTTAAATGTGTTGTTTCAAGTTGAAGCATATTACTTCCCCAAGTGCAAGGATATCATTGTACTCTAGGATCATAAACAAAATGGGAACATACAAATCATTGACATAGGCAATAGATGGAGTTCAATGAAGGCTATTTAACAGATCCATTTTAATTTTAATTCCTTATATAAACTATGAGATGGTGATGGAATTGACCTTCTTCTTTTTGATGATTTTGTCAAGGTCAATTGTTGAGTATTTCAAACTATCTCTAATTTCATAATTCATAAACCATTCATTAACTACTTCCTAGTTATAGATTATAACTGGTTTAAATAACTTGTAATATTTTTAAAAGTTAACACCAACTATATAGGGTACTAGTAACCTGTTTAATTAATTTATTAAATATATCCTCTATGCACATGCCAATGTTGAATAAATACTAAAAAACAAATATATAAGGAAATACCTCTAGTTTGGTTGTAATCTAATGTAATATAATTACTTGGATGGCAAGGATCATCTATATATTCCATTTATTGGAGAGATAGGTTTTATTTCTCACCATATGGTCAAGCTACTTTGACCTATTCATAGATAGATGAGTAATGTGGGAAACAATTTCCAATAATATTGAGTCTAAATTAGTATTCTCTAACTCTTCAATAGATCTAAAGCATAATAGAGATAGAGTGGGAAGTGTGCCTTTGGCTACCATTGTAATAATTCATCAATCTCTATGCTTAAATTAGAAATTTAGATCAAATAAATCAAAGGTCTCTAGTATTCAAATTGGAAGCTATTTATTTACAAGTGATGTTGAATTCAATTTGTGGTAAAACATATAGTCTAACATTAATGATAAATTGATCATTGCAATCACATTTTTGAGAGTTAATTGATACTCAATAGGTCCATGTCAATTATCTTTCCATTTTTTTTTAATTTAAAAACTCATGTTTTCATTGAGTCACCTTGATTGGATTTATAAGGCCCATTTTTATTACAACTAGCAAGAAGTCACTTAGTCACACTAGGTTTTATATGTTTGTTAAATTATATATATAGTTGACTATGTAAGTAATCACACATGACATTTGAGGTGGATCTGAATTTTACTAAGGTCATGGGGAATCTTGTTGCTTAGTCATTCAACATATGTTTTGATAATTTTATAAGTGTGTTGAGCTATGAAATGATGACGTGTGGCATAGTATCACTTAGTTCCATTATCAAAGGCTTCTTAGTCTTGAAATTTTTATTGTTAGCTTGTCAAGATGTATGATGATGACATGTCAATTGGCTATATAAAGGAGGGAATGTGGTAATCTATCATGTAGTGATAATATTACAAAATCATAATATTCACTTTGTGATCATCAGTTTACAATGTTAAGAAATAATGACACGTGATATCTAACATCGAAAATCCTTGTATCAAGGAGGATACATGTTGCAATCTCTCTTAGCTATGTATTCATAGATACCTATAACATATATTTATGAAAAAAGTTATGTGGAGATGTGAGATGGAGACATGTGGAACAATCTTGTTCAATCATGTAGTCAAAACTATTTTTCCCTTAGTCCTTTTTATATAGGTCTAATATGTTGTGAGATGATGACACATGGAGTAATCTCTAACAATCTTAATGTCACATTCATTATAACTTATAACTTTGAATTGTTAGTTGTGATCCCATGAAAGGAATACACTTGGTGTAATCTCATGATAAAGTGCCTTATTGAAGTATAAAGTGTGTGCAAGGACAAAATATTTATTTTTAATATAAATGCCACATAAGGGCCTTGAATACCTTGTCCATGATGGGTTGTCTCATGAATAGAAATAAAAATATAATCACTTATCTTTCTATTTTCCTCGAATAAGAAACATGTGATAAAAAATAAAGTCATTTTGTAAAGTGAAACACTGTCCTATATAAAAGAACTTGATAATCTTGACCATACAAAGCTTAGCTTGGTTAGATAAATAAAACAATTTAAAACAAATCTAGTGTTTTTGATTTAGGTTCACTATTTAATCCATTTTTTTTTTATAAAATAGAGAGTGATTGTCATAAAATTCGGGTTCAATATACTATGTCCAAAGGCCAATTTTATATCTCAAAGAAGACGAAATATGGAATTTCAAGAAACAAATGGGTCCCTATTTTAAATTTGAAAATAGAACATGTTGTTCAAAAGAGTCCCCATCTCTGTTTATGAGATATTAAAATTGAAAGGAAAAAATGTGTAGTTAGTTTTAGAGTACCAATGGAGGTTGTTACAACAAAATAATGTATATTTGGACTTAATTTGTATTAATTGTATCGTTAGTGGAAAAAATCAAGTAATTGTTTCAATCAAATGCACATTTGAGGTTAAATGAACCTTGTTAAACTAGTTACAAACATAAAATATGAATTGGAGCCCAATTTAACTCTATTATATCCATGAATAAACCCATCAAGTATGCAATTCATGCCAATCAAAAACCACAAAATCAATTCTAAACATTTAAAATCAAATGAACGTTAAGTAGTCTCACTTATGTACTTAATTAAATCAACTAAATAATTGATTATATTAAATATACAATTGCAACAAATCAACTTAATACACAATTTAAAGAAAAAACACACACATAAAATCAAATGCTTAGTTACCTTAAAAATGATATAAACTTAACTCAAAGTTACATTTTAATGTAAAATTATTGATGAACACGCAGGGGAGAAATACTAACTTGTGAGAGCGTAACTACATGTACTTACAGCATATTTTCTAAAATATTAAGACTTTTAGTTTAATTTCACTTAGGAAATGCCAATAGAGTTAAAAGCAGAAACTATAAATTCCTTCCCCTCACACATATCGGCTTAGGCCAAGTAAAACAGTCATGCACTTACCAATCTAATATCTAAAACTTAAAAAAAAACTTTTAAAAGTAAAACGTTCATTGCTTCTGAAGAGAAGGCAAACTCATAAGAAAATGGGTGAGAACGCTAAAGCCTAAACACGCAGAAATAATTCCCAAGGAAAAGTAGAATAGAAACACGAATAAGTCAGGACTTCCAAAAGCCAACAAGTAACCCATGGGGGAAACGGATTAACTGAACATAAATGAGATGAGATTACAATAAATTCCACAAATACGCCCATGTTTTATTATAAATATATCAGCGGCGAGAAGGGGATGATGTTAAAAGTTCATTTTTCTTACGGCCTACTGGAAAAAAAACGAAAAAAATAATTTTCCACTAATTACTTTGTTGTATTTAAATTTGTTTATTTAAAATTTAGGTTATATATTTTTAGATAGTGAGGCATAAGAGGTAGTCTATAAAATGGTCTACATAAAAATCTGGTGATATATTTTCAATTAAAATATTATTTATGATTGATAATAATTGTTTGAAGTGGGAGGATGAATACTATCGTATTGTTATGCTGTCCAATCACTGAAATTTTAATGGTGGCGATGTATTAGCTTTTACATAACAAGTTAGAAAATAGGGAATGACAATGATCTATTAAAAATTATTTAACTTTTTGTGTCCCATTTTAATACATATATAATAATATAAAAATCTATTTGATGTATTATTAAACCAAAATAATACTCCCAAATTAATAACAATACAAATAAACTATAATTTATGTATGAACACTACTAGTTCGAGAATGCATTCTTATTACTTGCACATATAAACTCATTGTAAAGTGAGTTATGCTCCATTTAATACCTCTACAGGGTGAGCATATTTTTATTTCTCTCAATTTTGTTGCTTTGATTTTATCTGTTTCACTATTTTCATTTACCCTGTTTTTTGGAATGCAGCAGCAGGGGTGATGGTATCACGGAAAAAAACTAAATACATAATTTTTCACTAGTTACTTTATTGTATTGGAAAAAATGATCTAAAAAACTTTTTTTAAAAAAAGAGGTTCACTAATTACTTTTTTTATTGGAAAAAATGGTCTATTCACAAATCTTTGATCGGGAAGGCAGAGTTTATTCAGAAATGTTTTAATTTTTTTTATTTATTTAAAATTAAGGTTTATTTATTTATTTATTTTTTTAAAACTATTACGATGATAGAACTATTTTATATATAATTTTCTTAGAAAATACAAAATATTAAGATGAACTATTTTATTTTATTTTTGTTTCAAAGAAAATGAAGCTTAACAGGTAGCTAAAAGAAACGGTCTATTAAAAAATCTGAGACTCCAGTTCCATCAATTTACTTATATTTCAGATTATATATGTATTTGTTTTGAATTAAAATATAAATTTTGTGTATTAGTGGAAGGACTGTCCAAATCATTAATGATTGATAGTAATTGTTTGAAATTGGAGTATGAATACTATTGTATTGTTATGATATCTGAGCACTGAAATTCTACGGTAATAATGTATTGGCTCAAAGATGACAAGTTAAAAGATAGGGACTGATGACGAATCCACTAAAATTTATTAAATGTAATATTTGAATATTTAACTCTTTTATATTTAATTTTAATAAGTATATAACAATAAAAAAATTCATTTGATATATTATTAAACCAACATAATGCTCCCATTAATAACAATATAAATAAATTATAATTTATATATGAACATGTATTTATAATAACAATGTTGGACAATGCATTCTTTTTACTTGCACATACAAACTACAGACTGAACATGTACTCATTGTAAATTGAGTTCTGCTCCATTTAATACCTCTACAAGGTGAACATATATTTATTTGTCTCGGTTTTGTTGCGTTGATCTTTTTTATTAGAATAAATGGCTTTATCTGTTTCACGGTTTTCATTTACCATATTCTTTTGGAATACAGCGGCACGGGTGATGGAATCACGAAGGTGTACACGCTCAATGATTTAATCAAGAATTTCCGCGAGCTCCTAAAAGTGGCAGACGATTCCAGGACACAGGAAGGGACGTATGGCTATTGGGACGACTGTGTTTAACCATATACTTTACATAGGTCATTATTAGTAATGCAGACGCAAAAGGCGACGGAGATAAAAGCAAAACCGCGTTTTCATTTTTTTAAAATTTTGAGTAAACATTTTCATTGTTTTGTTTTCATCCGTGTAATAATTTTATTTCAATACTCCACACCCTTACGAACCGATTATCCTTTCATTTATATAGAAAACTGAGTAGTTATGATGGAAGTTCGCCCTATTCAAATTAGAATTGCATAAAGTCCACGCCGCTAAACTAAACATCGATTTACCATATATATATTTATAAACACTTTTTGGTCACTCGGTTTTGTGTACTTTTCTTCAACTTATTTGTTTAGTGGCTAATATTATTTTATGTCTGCGGTTCGTCCTTATCACATGGACAGAACAAATGCAACTTTTGTGATTGTGCGCTCAGTCTATTATGTATTTACGGTTCAAAATTGACGGTTGATTCAAATCCTGTATGACTCTGTGCCATTTTAATGAAATTTCATCTCGTATTAATAGCTTTATTAAAACAGAGAATGAATTTGGTTGACCAGAACGGGTGCCGATCCAAACTGAATTGAGATCTGTTCACTCGACAACATGGGTTGGTTTAAAAAAAAATTGCCGTAGTGTTTAAGGTGGAAAATGGCTGTGTGTAGTTTATTTTGTCATTGAAAAAATTCTGGTGAGTGTTGTCATCAACACAACCCAAATGGAGAAGTTCGAACGGAGTTAACACTGAACCACAGGAAAATTGACACATTGTCATTAACAGATCACAAGAGAGTGAAATTAAAACACATGGTGTGCCAATCTGTCTCAATTAAATTTGATAGTGAAGATCTAAGATAAAATATTCAAATAGACAAAAGGCATATATTCAAGACATATTTCATAATTAATGCACACAAACATGGAAATAAAACGAAGAATTAAATAAAGATTGAACTCATTGATAACTTTCATTCGGAAGAGCTCAACAATAACATAATTCATTTGAGTGAATACATGAGAGATCCAATGTTTTTCCATCCGTTCTTCTGAGTTTAAAGAATTAATTGAACAGTACCATTTGTGAATATTGTATTTTCGTTAGGGATTAGCTTTTACATTATGTATTTATTAAAAAGTAAATAGTAATTTTTTGGTAGTAATATTGTTAGAAATAATATTAAATATTAAGTTAGAATATAATATTGTTGAGATATATTTTTATAGGTTATAACAATATATCATAAGCAAAGCTTGTGTAAGTTGAGAGAAATTGATAGAGAGAATATAGGAATGAGGTTCCTATAAATATATAACTCTGGTATTATTTTATAATCAATGTGTATGCAGAAATATTATCAGAGTGTGAAAGAAATAGTATTATGGTGTGTTTGAAATAAATTTTAGTTTATTTGTGTTCGGCTCTTTGATTTAGTGTTTAGATCTGAATCAAACTTATCATCTGGTATCAAAGCAAGATATTATCTCATTCGTATGTACCATGAGAATTTTCTTTGAATAATTCTACCATATTTATTCCGGGAGAATATTTTTCGGTAGAATTGAAGATGTATCGATAGATGTGACATTCACTATGCATCACCATATAAATCGATGCTCCAATGATTTATACGTCCTCATGTCTCTCTAAGTTCATAACAGGGTTGAATATAGTTGTTTTAGCTTAAAAGCCATGGTTATGTGTTTGCCTTTCTGATCTAGTTTAAAAATAAAATAAAGGTAGTCAATCATTATTTCATTTTTTTTCAAAGCACCACATATAGTGTTTTGTGCTAGGATCAGGATGTCTTATTTATCAACCAAAATATTGACTGACATTCATGTTGCCTATGTGGATGGACCTAAAGCTTAGGAGCGATTGAGTGGATCTCATTATCATATCTATTGCACACTTATTCCTTGATCATCATTTACACAATTCTTATCAGAAATTAATTGATTTGAAAGTAAATAGAACTACTGTAATGCTTTTGTGGTCTCTTCACCATGCTTTACCTTGTCATTTCATGCAAATTATATCGCAATAAATAACCCATGCCCATTTATTCCATAATAATAATAACAATAATAATAATAATAATAATAATAATAATAATAATAATAATAATAATAATAATAATAATTATAATTGTTGTTGTTGTTGTTGTTGTTGTTGGATGCTATGTAAAGCTACATTCTGATATGTGACCTGATTCATTGTGTTCAAAATCATTCAAAACTATTACTTACATTCCCATGACACTTGTAGTTTTGTTCACTGTGCTTATGTAAATAATAGATCTATACATAATTATTCTTATGGTGTCTATTCTGTTCATACAAGATGTGCCTCTCTATGATTTAACCACATACAGTCCTATTTTTTATCCTTGTCATGCTACATATTCAATTCCTTGCAGTCCACATGCTTCCTTTCTCAGACAATGATTTTTCATAGGTGTTTTTGTTTTAAGTTTTTTTTTATGTCGTGGCTATCAAGTAAAAGGTTTTTTCTTATATTATAGTCATGTTCATTTTTAGAAATATCTATGTTTCTATTTTAAATTTTCAGGTATTAAGTTCATTAATTTAATGTTGTTTATCAAGTAGGAATCCATGTCATTTAAATAGTTTGAGTCTAATTTTTTTAAAAATGTATAGTTTTATTTTTATACCTACTTATGTGTGGGATTTAATTTGGTTAACAATTTTCTTAGTGAAGTATCAATTCAATCAAGGTATAAAAATTCTGAATTTGTCAAAAGTGTCATGTTTAAAATTAGAGTCATTTTTTAATGTCAAATGTCAAAATTCAAAAGTGTCAACAATAGAGTCATTTGATCCATATCAAATGTTTCTTATTCTATTGTATGTCAATATTAAAAGTCAAAGTGTCAAAAATAAAAATATTGAGTCAAATGTAAATGGATGCATTTTCAAGTGTAGCCAACATCTAGTGAGCATGTCAGTATTTTGGGGGAGGGGGACCCCATTTCAGTAAAAATGACATATAGTTGAGCTTCATCAAGATATTTAATAAGTGAACATATTCATCCATTGGAGGTTTAAGGATGCAGAAGAGGATGAAGGTCTTTTAGTGACATCTCATCAGTCGCTAATGATAGGACTACACCAATGTTTTGGTGATATATATAGTATGGTGTTTTTTTCATTTTCATTATTTATTTTTAAAATAAGAACATAAGAATATGCCTATTCATGATATGTAATTTGTGTGCAAATTCCAAATGTACACTACAATAAGGAGGGGTGTTTTGAGACAATATTAGAGGTAATACTTTAGAAAATTATCTCAAATAGAGATAAAAAAGTAGTGCATTATCTTAAATATTGTCTCAAAATGGATGTCTTTAATTATCATCTCAAATAATTATCTCCCCAAAGATGATATTGAATACTACTTATTTTGTCTCTCTAGAGATAATTTTTTTTTAATCTCTCGAGAGACAATATCATTTTTATCTTTTGAGAGATGATACATAACACTATTTTTTGTCTCTCAAAAGATTATCATTTGTGTCTCTCAAGAGACAATATTATTTTAATCCCAAATATTATCTCTCAAGAGACAATGAATTTAATGAATTAAAAAAAATCTAAATTTTTGCTAGTGCAACCAATCAATAAATTTTGTTAATGACACCAAAACAATTTGGGTGGAATCTTGTACCCACAATTTGTGGGCCTAATAAAATTTTATTATATGAAAAAAATAAAAATAAAAATGGTTTCTAAATGCCATTATCCCTTAACATAAAATGGTAGAGGGATGAACTTTGATATATTTCTGTAAAATCCATTCCTAGAACAATGTGATTCATCTAGACATTCCATGATCTTCAGGGTTTTTAATATATTATTATACCAACTTTTCATGTTGTCTATGTTCTTAAGTGTAATTCAGAAATCTTACACTTCTTGTTCATACCGATCTTTCAAATCCTTGCAAAAGTGAGTAAATATTATATATTAGTACATGTCTAGCTTATCTAATATAAAATAAAATTTGAGTATAATAGTAAATAAAATAAGTAAAAATCTTACTCTTCTTCCTTATACCCATCTTCCAAATTCATGTAAAAGTGAGTAAATATTCTATCTCAGTATAGGTCTAACTTATCCACTATAAAATAAAATTTGAGTACAATAGAAAATAAAACCAGCAATATAAAATAAAATTTGAGTACAAGTCAAATTAAATTGAAATTTTTAATATCAATGAACCTTTCAACACAAAAAATTTAGATAGTTTGAGGTGATGCTTCTTTTATGTATCAATCAGACTCATGGAGGTTATTCTTAAGTTTGAGCTATAGTTGTACTTGCTTTGTGTCTCTCAACATAAATGATTTATCTTAGTGTCAACTATAGAACACAAATGAATTACCTGAGTTTTTTTAATCTATGTGGTATCTTAGTGATGAAATTTTGTCCATTGGAAGCCATTTTTATAGTAAATACATCCTCCATGTTGGCTCCCCTTTTTCCAAGTCTTATATTTTATTTAATAGATGTTACAAACATGGTTGGTTCTTGATTAACTAGTCATATTTGATTCCTCCACCACCTCAATTGGAGGTTATTGATGTTTATAGCATCTACCATTGTGTCTCCTACAATTGGATCATAGAACCTCTCAATCAAATCAAGCATAATGGACAAACATAAATGAAATTCAATGAAAACATGTGTTAAACTTATTTTAAGTAACCCAAATTAAAGGAAAATTTTATAGCTCGTGGAGAAAAGACTAATATGACTGTTCACATTTTATAATTGTTGGAATTTTGTAGACTTAAATAACTAAAGTATCCTCTCTTCTAGATGCATCCCAACTTTCTTTGTTAGCATTTAAAATGAATATCTAGCTTGAAATAATTAGTGTAATTACTAGCAAGTAAACAATGTCATGGGGTAGTGCAATGACATGTAAATAAACAATATCATTAAGGAAATTAAGATGTAAATATAAATTTTTGAAATCCCATACAATATTTTGAAGAGATCATGAAATATAGTCTTAGATCTAGTAGTTTTGGGAAAGATAATTTAGGCTCATCATTTTCCCTCGATAGAAATAAAGCTAATTTGAAAAGTTTACACCAAAGGGAAAGATTCTGTTCTCCATTAAAAGTGGTAAAACTCATAACTATAAAGGGGAAAGACTTTTGTGAATAAAAAATGTCTTTATTTTACTTATGAATGCAATGGTATCCTCGTGTCATAGGTAGGAAATAATGCATGATGACCTTTAGCATATTATTCTATTAGTAGATGGGGTTACTTGAGCTCACTCATTTTGGATCCCATTTACTATCTCATAGTAAGACAAGATGGCCTTTATATAAAATAGAAGGGCTCACACACTCTATTCCTAAAATCATGTCAAGAATTGATAACTTTAGTTACTTAATCTTGCATAAATTTCCCACCTTGATCACACATTCTATGCATCTCTTTGATGTTTCTGCTTTGATTAAGACAAGCTCTTCCTCCACTACAAGTTTTTTAAATTTTTACACCTAGCATCTCTATCATGGCTTAATACTCATAGTGAATAGTCACCAATGAGGAATTAAGGTAACTTTTAAAATATTCCCCCACACCAAGATTATGAATATATAGGTTTTCATCATTCAAGTAGAGATTTTCACACTATCTTATGTAGGCATCATACCAAAATAACAAGATCCAGGAGGTCTTTGAATTCCTCTTCCACTTGATGATTTATGATTTGGATAAAAGGTTCAAAGCTAGTATTGGCTACATGAACCAATGCATAAACCTGGTGACATCCTTTGTGTCTGTACCTAGTGATCAATTGGTGAATAAATTGGATTAAACTAAATGGATTTCCCAATCTCCATATGTGGGTGGCACAAAAAATCAAGCTATCATTGAGTCTATCATTACCCACCGCTATTTGATGGATAATAACCTGTGATTAGCTTCAATTGAATTGATGGCTTTTCCAATACTCTTATGTAGGTGGCTCAAGAACTCAAGTAGACTATGATTGTATCATTTCCTACCCATGTGTAGTAGATACATTGTTTGAGTATCCCAATGACCTTATGTGGTTGTAATTTCTAGTGATAAAGGTAGGGTGCAATGTGTGGAGGTAAGTGGCTCTGAATTATCATGTCATCAAATACATCACATGCATTTGACCTTGTCAAGCATCATTTTGCCTGCTCTATCAGATGAAACTCCTCTATTCCCAATAGCATTTGGTCTAGTCCAAAATATACTAAAGAATTTTGAACTATTCTATTTGGAATTATACTATCTACATGAGAAGGTATGTTTGTTTAATACTTTAAAGTCAAAGCAATCCAACTTGAACAAACACACAAAGATTAAAACATGATAGTATGCATGGTAAGGGTTTACAACATAGATGCAAGTTAAATCCATATTAAGCATCTCAAAAACACATCATATGATGTTCATATAGTAAACATATTAAAAAGAATAAAATTTAATGACATCCGTACCTAGAATTTAAACATTTAAAACGTACAATTTTCAAAAGATTATCTGCCAAAGACTTCACATCATTAAGGATCTTTGCGTTATCACTAAAAAGGAATAAATGTAGTGGTTATTGAATCTCTATATGAAAACAATAATTTGTCCAAAATTTAACTAAATATTACTTGAAACTTGAGCCAAACAGGGGAAAACTCTTACCTTCACCAAGTGGGCCTTCATAATTTTCAAAACCTCTTCCCCTTAAGAAAAAAGTCACTCTTATTTCATTCATAATGTGATTTATATACTAGTCCTACATGTTCAATCCCACAAACCCAATAGCACAATTAAATTATCTCTCCAATGATGTCGAGATGTTAGGGAAATCTCTAGGAAAATTAAAAATTAAAACTTAAAAACACACCACTCACTTCTACATGAAAATTCTAACCTGTATGAGTCAAATCATAAATTATTCATAATGATTTAGACATGATAATTATGCCATACCATATGACTTGTAGAATATATTATTTAGACAATGATGAATCAAGTTCATACAAAAACATAACTTCTACAAATATATATTTAAGGACTAGGATTTAAAAGAAATGTAACACTTTGAATCTTTGATATATTTAAAAAATTATGGATCAAAAGCTTCATACCCAAGCTAAAAAAATTAGAAAAACATCTATAAAAGATTCACTTTCATATTATGCATAATTTTGACATTTAGAAATCAATGATATCAAAAGCAACAAGTAAAGATAAAGCTAGAACTTACATTTGGGCCATTAATATTTGTAAAATGATTTATGGTCAGATCAACCTCAAAGCCTACAAGTACAATTATGCTAAATGGTGTAAATATTTGTCATCAAAGTCTAGGCATTACTAGCAAGGCACTATAATGCACAAGGTAGAATAAACTAAAGCATTAGAGCCTTGTAGGATTAAAATTAACCTTCCATGTATACCATAATACTTGACAAAGTCTCCTTAACAATCCACCAATCACTAGAACTACACAGAACAAAGTTGAGATTGACTATGGTTATTGACCTTATTTCAATATTTCCTCAACCATAATAGCATCTTGATCAGCAACTTTAATTCACTCTGTCATGTATTTCAACTACAAATTATGGCATTAAGCATCATTAATAATTTGACATTTCTATCCTCTTACATAGTTAATCTAGAGTGAACTGATGAAATTAACCAATAAACAATGGACTGCCTTTATAAATTATAACAAAAGATACACATGAATTGAATCAGAAAGCTTTTAAATTAAGATGATTCAAATATCTTGTGAATCAACATGGTTTTTATTTTAAAGTAATAATATATTGTCATGTCTGCTCTCACATGAACACATTTATCAGGTATAATATCTTCTTGATGCATGAAGATATAATAGCTTCTAAATTAACTAGGATAGTGTGTTTATGATAAAACTTACATAAGATCCAGAAGAAATATGAAGATAGAGAGGCTTTTCATTTTCAATGGGACCATTGGTAGGATGATATTTACCCCTACATTACTCCAATCCATAAATACAGGCATAAACATAAAATCATAAGTAAAAGGAACTTTTATAAATATTAAGTTGTTAAGAATGGCATTTTTACCTTGTAATAACAATACCAAATTTTGACTGAATTTTCATAAAAAATGTGACATTGGCATCAATCAAATAATAGTATAAAATAAGAAATAAAATATATAAGAACAAGTGCATGCATGTCTTGGAAGAGATAAATAAAAAAGTGATTTAAAAGACTAGAATACTTCTTGTGTCTAATATCTAGTAAGATTTTACCGAACAGTAGGAACTGCATCATTAATAATAATTTCTTTGAAAACTAACCTATCTTAAATCTTTGTCTATGGTAGTAACCCTTTTCTTTCCAAATCCTTCAACCACAAAAAATGTGATTCACAAAATTAGATATTATTATAAAAAAATGAATAAAAGCTGAAAGATTTAAACTTAAATATTTCCATGCCAATCTAGAAAAGGAAAGCTATGGAAGGATTAACATTACAACTTCTTTCAACCCCATGATAATACTATCAAACTTGAGCCTATACCACATCATCTTAGAATCCATCACCAAAATAAAGTAATAGTGCTTTCATACTTGTACAAAAGGGCAAGAAAAAGCAATACAAGTAAAAACACAAAAGGGCAAATAAAATCAAGTCAAGAAAGACCACATAAACATTCATGTCAAATAAACAAAGAGTTATATAATAACTAAATAGTTTCAAAATTGGATTAGCATATATGCCAACACAAAATATTTAAGCTATTGGGAAGGATGAAAATTCTATTGTGCAAGCAAATGCAAAGCTATGTTGTGATTGTTGACTACTTAAAATATGCAAATCATCTATGATAGTTCAATAGTTTTAAAATTTGCCTCATTGAAGGCCATATTACTTGATTAAGTTTATGTACAATTACTATGACATTATGTTCTATCATAGATGCTACTAGGGATTAGTTCAATAGTTTTGAGATCAACTAACCTAAAAATAACAATAATAGACATATAGGTGACATCAAGGGACCTACGTAATTAATTAGACATTAGGGTTACATCATTAGACCTTCTAGGTGATTCTAATAAGAAAATAAATCTATATAAAATCTTAGAAAGTAATATTAACATGTTGACATCACTAAGTTTGACACAAGTCATCAGGGTGACATCAATAATAGTAGAATCTCAGAGCCAAGTGACATCAAAAAAATTATTTTGGGTCTGCCAAATAGGATGTGACATCAATATTTGACCAACCAAAATAAAGGTGATGTCAATATCTCTCTTTTTAGATATGATATCATTTCCTCATATTTCTATAAATTTTGACAATTTGTAAAAATCTTGTTTCATTGAATTTGATTTTAAAGTTAAATATTGTTGTGATTTTCATGAAATCAATGCAATAGAGAAAAATACAAAAATTGAGAAACCACTATTGAATAACTAATTATGAGAGAGGAGCATCACCCTCTAATTAGTTCCTAAGAGTTGGTAGGGACATCAACATGTTTTATGAGGGAGTGTAGATGTAGGCTAGAATTTTATTACAATCAAATTTGTTTTAGATATTTCTTACGTTGTAATTACTTATCTAAAGAAAATAAATAAATATGTTAGTTGAATCATGATGAAAATTTGGGTTTGTTTTTTATTAGTGGAAGACCTATCCATAGGTGGTTATCGATAGTTATCAATTAACACATATTTGGTTATCCCTTGTAGTGTTCACATAGCTGTGTCCAAAGATTATTCAAGGAGATTCTATTGTATTTATCCCTTATCTAGTGATATTGATGTACATGAAGATATAAATAAAGAGCCAAGTTTCTATTCTTATTTCTATATATGGTTTGCTCATGTATATGCATTTATGTTTCCACTACTACACTAAATAAACACTTGATGGTCATTTGAAATAAACCCATGCTTGATGAAGTGATTCATCACGTATCATAACAAAATTTATGAGATACTATTGAAAAACAAACAAGACATGCATCCCCAAATCTAATGATTGAATATTATGTGAGGGACGAGGACTGAACATAAACCAAAATTATAAACCTATATAAGAATTTCATCTGCAATTATAATGATATTGTTTTAATATCACTAGCTTGTAAAGTCACAAACATGAAAGTTTCTATTTTTTATGAGATCAATTAGACAAAAAATTAAACACTAATCTAACTAACACCTTACCGATTATCAAAACATAATCTAACAACTATAATGAAGGTGCACTGAAAAAAAGATAAAACTTGTTATGATCTAAGCAATAAAAGGGGTAAAAATTATAGATGTATTAGATAATTGCATTATGTATGGGTGTAAATATTAAATTAGTGTGGCTTCTTCAATCATGAACAAACCTTATGATCAAGTTAACAGGAACTCTTCGAATAAAATCCTTAATCAGTTTGGCTTCTCTTTGGCAGGGTGTAAATGACATACGGTTTTTATTCGACTTAAAGAGTTTATCCAATGGTAAATGGATCTATGAATGATTTATTAAGATTAATAGAGGGTTAAGATAAAGGGAATCCCTCTCTTTATACCTACCTATTATCTTAATAGAAGCTGGGCAAAAGAAAAGTTTAAATAATTTATCAGTTTCATTTTGAATGGAAGCAAAAATAATGAGAATTCTTTGTTCTCTACATAAGAAGTGAATAATGTAAAGTCCTAATACTTTATTTAAAATATTGGATTATGATATCAGATGATTTCATGCAAAATATTTTGAGATAGTATCAATTTCTAGCAAGTATGTATCAATCACTAGCAAAGCTCATCAATAAAATGAGAATAAATTAAGCTTTTGAAAAGCAAATGGTTTTCATCTATAAGGTAATTTCAGCTCTTGAGACCAATTCTTGAATGAAATGAAGGTGTCTGTATGAATCATTTAAAATTCTAGAAGTTGTATAGAAGAATTTCATGGGGGCCAACTGTTACAGTGCTCAATGATAATAAACATAAGCACTAGTCATTATCACTTATGAGTCCAAGAGGCCCAATTATATCAGTCTACTATAAACATTTATTTAGTTTTGTTCTTTTGTTGGTCTATACAGCTCAATTTTATGGGTTCATTTGGTTTTTGCCTCATTAATGGTAGTTTTGTTTCAAAAAAGAATAAAACATATTATTTAAGATGCAAACCAAAAAAGACCTAGTGAAGGAAATAACTTAAAAGTTATAAATTGGCTGTAGGTGTCATACAAGGGCATGGTTGGAAGAAAGATGCTCTTGACCACAATCCTGAAGGCTATGTTTGGCCAAGGTAGAATCCATACTTCCATGGATTTAGTGTAAATTACCATTCACATCCTCTGAGGAAATTTCTCCTTTTCATGTACTTTATTAGTATTTTAAATTTTCCAGTAATATTAAGTTCTTTTTTATTTTCTAGACCTAGAAAAGAAATTCTTCACTTTAGATTTTACATTAGCTATAGATTTGAGTTTTAAAGTTATATTTCATAATTTTTTTTAGTTTGTAGAGTTTCTAGTAGTGTTGTATAAATAATAGGGTTATAGTTTGGTTCATAACAGTCAATGATAGGAAGAAATTACCCCTACTATTAAGGGAAAAAGTGTGTAGGCAGAAGGATTAGAGGGCAAGTCTAAGAGATGGGGAAATTTTGAAATTTGGTATTGAAGCTAACCCTATCTGATGCATTTACAATAAAGAGTGTTTTATGGAGTAAAAATTTAAGATCAAATACATGGATAGTATGGAACTATAAATACTGTTCAGAACTAAATCTCTTCCCAAATATTGATAGTTTTAAATATCAAGTGTGACATTACAAAGAATAGTAAATATTTAGTTAAATAAGGAAAAAAACTACCTACCATTGAAGGTTCAAGTTTGAAACCCAAAATTTATCAAAAAACTATAGATTAAATTTTATGGAACTAAAGATTTTGGCATCTTTGAAATCTATGACTATATGTGGCAAATAAATCTTTAAGCTCATGGCTTAACTTTTTATTCTTATCAAAACAAATAACACCCATAGAATATGGAAAGAAATGGCCATGTCGATATGCTTCCCAGAACATGTAACTTTTTCACTTGTGTAGTGATTAAAAGTAAAAGTGCAACATAAAAATAAGAAAGTGTTTGCATCAAAGCTTAAAAGAAAATAAACACATTCATAAGATAAACAAAATCAAGACTAGATGTAGTTTAAATTATATGGATTCTAAATATATTTAATCAGTACATCATCAGGAGGTGTTAACTAAAGGAATGTTAGTCAATGCTTTATATATTTTCATGAAAGAAATTGAAGATACGTATATAATGTTTGTTCAATTTTTCAAAAATCAAGAGCATATAGAATAGTGTAAGGAACATGTGGACCAATTAAATAAGTTGGAGTGTATTTATACCTCCAAAACCCCATATGCTTTCCACATGGCTAACCTTGAGTGAGTTCTAAGTTCCATGGGTATAAAGGTGAACTTGTTGAAGTGACATTGGTTAAAAGTTTTGTTTTTACCATAACAATGTAGCTATATGACACTTATAATTTTGATATTCTTATCTATTAGTAGGAACTAATGGCTTAGACAAAACATTCCCAAGTGAGTAATCTATATATATGTAGTAATGGGCACCCTTCCAAGAGGTAACTTATGATAATGTTAATAAAACAATAACACACTAACACTACCATAAGAGACAACCATACTGTATGTGTTGAAGATGAAAAAAACACTATGCTCTAAATTTAAAGCTGATCCCAAATCAAATCTGAAAATGATCACTTCCTTGTTCTTAAACTGAACAAAACCTCCTAATCCTGATTCCTCCTCCTTTAAAATGCTCCCTCACCCTACCTAGCCCCACTTGAAAGAGTAAATATAGGTAATTTTTCTTGGTCTTTTCCCACCTTATCCTTTTATTTAGAGGTGAAGTATCCATTATTATGGGCTTCCTCCATGATCAAGGTTTTATCCCTTTTCTATGCTTTTCACATGGGTTCTCATGATTTTCATAATAAAGGAATAAGGATAAAGTTTTCTTTGTGGGTGTAAGTTTCATGCATGAGGAAGGAAGACTTACTCCCTTCTGTATGCCTTTATATGGGCTTCAAAGTTATTTAGATAACATCATGTCCTTTCCTAAATAACTTCAAACAGTAAGGAAAATTATTGATCTTTAAAGAGATTGAGGAATGGAGTCTATGAATAAGAGATAACATATCAAGTAAAATATTTTTCTTGTTTGAGATATTATTCTAATCTTTGACATGGCAAGGGGGATTAAGTAGATATCTTAGGAAGATCCTTTATTGGGAAACTAATCTGCTTCCTTAGTGACCTTCTACCTTGATTTTCTAATATCTTTTTCAATAGCCACATTAAGTCCATAAGCAAGGACATCCGCTCAGCAATAGTATTAGTGGTGAAATGGGTAGAGAGTAACAAAAGTGTCATTATGATTTCTAATATTGCCACCACCACCTAAAGATATAAGATTACCTTTGGCTACTATGTCTAAATTGATTTTAAATAAGTGGTGAAAGTTACTTGACATTAAATATTTTAAGGCTATTTTCCATATCACTTTTATCAAGTTTTTTTTTCATAAATTGGATTCAATTTTTTAGAGTCTTTGAATCTGAAATAGACATGTTTGAATGAGATTATTAGTCACATTTATAGATCTAGGGGAGAATCTCTAAATGTTCTATTTTCATTACTAACAGATGTTATAGAAAATTAGAGCTAAAGCAAATTTCATAGGTTGAGATGATGTTGGATTTACATCTTAAAGATCATGGGTGAAGCAACTAGCAATTTTTTTGGGTAAGACATGGGATAAATTTTTTTTATGTTATATGAACTCTAGAATCCCCATAATAGATTATAATGGAAAATCAAGTAATTGACAAAATCATTGCCACTATGGCATGGAGAGCAAATTGAAGGTCCACCAAATCCAAACTTGAAAATTTAATCATTTAAGGCCTTCTACCTAATTTGTTTAAAAGGTAAAACAAAGCATGGTAGGTCTGATTTGAAATGGGAAACAATAAAATCATCCATGTCAATTAAACTTATCATTACCAATAGCATCAAAGAAATTATAGGTGGAGAGCAGCTTAGACAAGCTAGTTGTTTAGACTACAAATTTTGTTATCTATCACTTCTAAAGACTTCCATTCTTTCGCTTGAAATGGGCCTTGTGTGGTGATTCCATTAGTATCCTTTGAAGGGAAATCTACAACTATCCTTGAAATAATAGATTTTGAGAGATGGAAAGGAATGAAGGGCTAATTTGTCTCTAATCTAGGTATCTCCTAGAACTTGGCCTCAATCCATCCTTGATATTCTAGAAAAGGTGATTGACATTGATATCTCTAGACTTCCAGATAAAATTTGAAATGTGAGACCCTTGAATAAAGGTCTCAAAAACAAAAATTCTAACAAGATCAAGACTATCCAAATCTCTATCTCAAACATTGGTTTATTCCTTATGTAAATGACATAAAAGCTTTGTTCTTATGGAGTGGTTCATAAGATCCAAATTTTTTAATGCTACTTCATAAGATCCAAATTTTCTAATGCTATTTCATAAGATCTAAAAAATTTTAAGCTACTGTTTCCATTTTTTAGGGATATAGACATTACTCCATGGGATGAGGGAGAGTTACTTTCCATTGTGATTGCTTTGGCAAGGAAGAGTTATGAAAATGCCAATGAGTTTATTAAAGATGTCTTTGTCGGAGGCCTTAAAAATAGAAAGATAGAGACAAGGACATCTTTTTTAACAATATGAATGTGTTATATTCTTATAATAGAGAAAAGTTGTTTTCTTATCAAATTAGCCAACATAGCATGATCCTTGTCTCAAAGTTATTTTTAGAGACCAGAGTTACATTTTCCATCAGAAAGGGAATGACAAGTTATTTACCTAAAAGGTTATCTTTGTCAACATTTATAATAATAAAAATTAGATTTCTCCTTATTAAAATTTTGACAAAAAAATGTTTCGTGAGTGGAGGATTTCTTTATAATCTTGAGGGAGAGGATTTCTAGCAAGAATAATATTATCCAAAAACTGAAAATGTAAAATATCTTTAAGTACAGAAGTGAATTGCATGCCATCAAATTGATAATATTTGTTATGAATGAGAGTTAATGGAGTACCCAGTTAAGATATGGCAACATACAATAATAAGATGATAGTAAAATGACTCAATAAATTCATTAAAGGGAAGAATGTATGGTGTTAATTAATAAATCAAAACCTTATTATTGGAGTAGCACTAATAAAGAACCAACATCAAAAACTATCTAATTGATATCTAGTTAAATAGCCTAAGAAAGTACTTATATCCAATAAAAAGAAGACAATTTGTATTTACCTTTATTATCTTACTTGATTAATGTTTCCTATAAATGGAGACTAATTTTTTTAATTAGATGTTTTCATTTCAAAAACCTTTGCATGGTAAAAGGCCATCTCACTATGTATCTAACACATCACTCTTATTACATAGAATTCTTGATGTTGTCTATGATCTTATTTGATTTAGAATGATTGGTCTCATACAAATTCTTATGTGCATGCTTTGTGAACTTTGACCAATTTTAAGTACTCTATCCAGGTAGAGACCATAACTAATGTTGTTCTTTTTAATTGTACAGGCAAGTCAAATTTAACACTATTTTTTTTTTGGTTTGGAGTATATGCTTATCCAAAGAAAAATATAGGGGTTAACCTACTCTATACATTGATAATAAACCATTTTCTTATCATTTATTTTATATTTATATTTGATTTTGGGTTGATGTTTTGTAATCACAATCGCTATGTTTAGGTTCATATCACATGATAATAGATACTAACTACATTGCCTTTATTTTTTATTTATTTACATTGATATGGCTAAAGAAAGGCATACAAAAGTTTGAGAATTTGTGGAAAAGTTGAAAATGAAAAAATGAAATTCAACCTAATTACTAGTGAAAAAGTAGATTTTATATGTGTTGTTGACATTATATAAATGGCCATTATCACAAGTTGAAATTAGTTCATCGACTTTGGTTGACTTCGGGAATGATTGGACTTGACATAGAAATTTGTTGTCAAAACAAGCTAATGATATATGAAGCAATGAATTTTTTTTTTGCACTACTAAGGATATTGAATCATTAATGGAAATGGGAAAGAAATTTGAAGAACATAGGAACATGGTCCAAAATTTATGGATTTTAAAAATTGAACTAAATATATAACTTTTTTTCTTATAAAAAATGTACGTAAAGATTGAAAAACATGACTCTATTGAAGGTGTTATTTAATACTTGTGTGTCATGTTAGAAATGTTGAAGCATATGTTTTATAAATTATTCATTCATAGGAAGTGTCTCGATTGGATGGTAGGATAAAGGATGATATCAGTTGCTAAATAGTATCTAGTATATATGATTTAATATGATGTTGATTAAGACCATAATTATACCAACATCATATTATTATCTAAATTATAGTGATTCAATTATTGTAAGCTCCATCATAAAAGGAAAGTGGGTAGAGTTGATGCCAAAGAGATATTACACCTATGGCATCATGTACCAATGGAATTTTTAGTGCAAAAACTAACACAAGATTGGGCTCAAATGAGTAGGAGGTTGGTTGTGGTTTTATCATAGACCATGATTTTGAGTTTAGTGTTGGAATCAGTGATAGATATAGAGCTACCACTTAGATCAATTAGTGAACGTACTGCAATCATCTACAACTCGTGATCAAACATACAACTTCCTAACATGTAGCTTGTAAGCTTATGGTTTTGTTGGGATGTGAAATTAATGGATATCTATGCTAGAATTCCAAATGTGGGTTAATGTTGATGATAGAATTTTACTATTACAATTGATGCTATGAAAATTTTTAATTGGAAAAAATTGGCAAGGTTTCATCAAAGAGGTTGATTGGAAAAATATGAAAAAATGGGAAGTGTCAATAAAATTGATAAAATGTTCTGAAGTCATTAAATTTAAATAGAAAAAAAACCATCATAGAAACAAAAAAAATCAATATTATTGTATTATTATATTGGTTTAGTTGATTTGATTGAAGCATATGTCATTACTACAAGGATTTTTTCAACTACTTCACCCATAACTTGAGGTTATAGTAACCAAACGTCACATGATTTAGGGATTAATCAAACAAACCTATGAAGAATTTATTTTTTTCACTAGAGTTATCCCCATACATCTACAAAAATAAAGAAAATAATGAAACAAATATAATTATAAACATGTTGTTGAGCATCCAATCTTTGCAAATGGCAATTGTGAATCTCTTAGATGAATACTTTATGATACCCTTCCACTAAGAGGCCCATTTGAGGTCTTGAACAAGATTGATCACCTCAGTTTGGTTTTTTTTTTATCAATTCTTAATTTGATTATGTACATAAAAACTTGAGCCAAAGGAGCCACTAGAATATATTCTACATCGTTAGGGTCAGGATTACCTTGGGATGCACCATTGAAATTTAGCATGACCACCTATAAGTTAGGGGTGACCTAATGAACCCCATCTCTCTTGTTAATAATACCCTATTTCTAAAATTTATAGTACTAACCCTATTATCATGGATGAAAATTATTCACATCAAAACAATACATAGATAATGAATGCCCCTCCTATATGAATAGGACAATGGATCAATGAATTTGTTAGTGAAATACCATATAAGCATATACATGTGTCTTTCACCCTGTGCCTCATAGTATTTCCTAATAGATTCCTTATCCATTGGGTCATAAAAGTAGATTCTAGACTTCTCTTCATTAACCAATTTTAAATTATTTACCTAAGATTCAATCGTTGAACAAGCCTCATGTGGTGATTCAAAAAAGTATCTCTAAAGAATAAAAAAATTGATAATCCCTTTTGATTTTCTATTGAAAAGAGAATCACCCACATCTACGAAAGAAATATCCTTCTAAATTTATTATATGATTACATATCGATTGAATAGGAATGGAAATTTTATCAAAATGAGTGGTGTCGAGATTTACCAACTCTATTTCTAGTAAATGTCCTTATTAGGCTAAGTATTAAGGCACAATTACATTGAGAGGTGTAACTACATTGATAGATAAGGGTGGATGGGATGAGTGAGTGTAATAATGTGAGATGCCAATAAAAATAACCATCCTTAATTTTTTTGTGTATTTCTCTATCATGTTATTTGTGACCTAAACTTTGATGTCCATTTGACTACCATACGAAAGTGTTTTTTCTTTTTGGAGAAGGTGATAAATTGTTTTGGATATTTTACACATATTGCAGAGTTTGGAGCCATGATTAAAGATAAATGAGATAAAAAAATATTTGTTATTTAAACTATATGGATTCTAAATAGATTTAAGCACTACATCATCAATAAATGTTAACTAATAGAATGTATATCAATGCTTTATATATTCTCAAGACATAAATTGAAGATACCTATATAATGTTGATTCATTTTTTTAAAAATTAAGAGCATATAGAATAGTGTAAGGAACATGTGCACTAATTAAAGAAGTTAGAGTGCATTTGTACCATAAAAACACCATCTACTTTGCACTTGGATAAATTTGAGTGAGTGCTAAGTGCCATGGGTATAAAGAGGAATGTGTTGAAGTGACACTAGTTCAATTTTTTGTTTTTTTCATAATAAAGTAGTTAATGTGTTAAAGTGAATATGAGTTAGACTAGTATTCCTATCAATATTTTTAGACTAAAACTAAGAGAATTGATGAAGAAAAGAGGATTTGGTGTAGTAAATGTATTATAGGAAGATTTATTATTCATAGTTCATCATAAAATTTATTTATGGCCTTAATTTTCTAGTTTAGGGATTTGAATTTGATTTCTACTCATTGTAGGGGAAAAACATAAATAAACTAAATGTTTTCTCCCTGATTGACTCTGTATTTTATATTGTGATGAAAAACATGTTAACCAAATTTTCTCAATGGCTTGATATCAAGATTGAAATGAAATAAAATTAATACAAAATAATATACTACCTATTTGAACATGTATAAGCTTTATGAAATTTTTATTCTCTCTCTTCAAGAATATTCTCAAGTTCTTTATGAGTAGTCCAAATGGTGTCATTAGATGATTTGCAATTGTGGTGCATGTTTTCAAATGTAGGGCCATATACTCATTTTCAAGATTTAATCAATGTACAGTTGCACACTCTAATCAGATAGAACTTGCTAATAGATAGGATATAGAAAATGGCCCATATTTTAGAGAAGGGGGGATGTATAATGCTAAATGCAATGATCCAACATATATAGGACTCAAAGGGAAGATTCATTAATTGAAAAATAACAAACAAAAAAGTTATTGATACATAGAGGCATTTATTTGAGGAGCATATAGGCAATGATCATAAGGAAATATTTGGTATGAATTTTTAAAATATTCCATCTTTAGACAGGAGAGTGGTAACATTGGATAATGAAAGTATAGATAATTGATGGAATGCCTAGAGATATACCATAGGGAGTATATCTACTGAAAAAAATTTGATTGGTAGGATTTCTCTAATTAATAGATGGTTTAGCATCTCAGAAAGAAATATAATTTGTTTGTCAACTAACTCATCATAGTAAACTTTAAAGGAAGCATGTTGTCTAAAATTATGAAATCAAAAACTTACCTCATTGTTATTCAATAACAAGACAACAAAAATGTACTATAATTACACCTTATAAATATTGATGGAGCTACAAGTGTGGTACACCAAATACCAAGTGCCAGTGGCAAGTTGAAGTACAAAATATCCAAAGTTTTGAATCTAGAGCTATTGTAGATGTGAACTATGAAGATATTGCACCAATTCAAAATGACATTACACATATATTCCTAATATTTTTTTAAGGTTTTGGTAAGCCATAGAATCGAGGAGTTGATTTCAAGATTTTAACAAAATTAATTTTTTTATTAATTGGGTCAAGATAGTTGTGGGACATTTCTCAAAATCCTGACACCATTATAGAGAGATTTACAATGGGGTTATAGGATTAGTAAATGGATTAGAACCATCATAAAATGTTTTCTCATTGTAAATGATTTTTTTCTATTATGCAGGAGGGTATAAAACATATAAAATGGTCCACAACCTACATTTTTCAATGCCAACAGGTTACAGGACTCAAAAATGCACAAGGAACATTCGTTGTGTTTCTTGGAACCTATCCTTAATCAAAATATATTGATCTATAGGAAGTGTGGAAAAGACCTCCTTTGTTTGTGTATAAATCACCTCAAAGACATCATCCTGTGAGAAAATGGGAATTTATTGTGACTTGTCATTCCTTTCTACGTGTAGGATAACTATGGCATTGTTAATCTCACAGATCCCCTTAGGCAACATAGAATACATTTCAACCATTTTTGGGGGGGGGACATTTTCCTTTCCTTTATTTGTATCCAAGGGAGCAAACACCTTAATCATAGAGTTCTTCACTTGAAGCTCGCACTTCAACTTATCATTAGAAAAATATTTATTTATCTTCATAAGTGGTCTAACTCTTGAGATCATAATCCTTGAAGGATTTATGTGTTGTATTGGACTCAAAAATGAGAGGAAGATTTTGAGGTTGTTTGTGAGAAAGGGGTTCCATGTGATGCCCATGATGCTCAATCTAAGGTTCTTATTCAATGGAACTATTGTAAAAGTGTGGCATGAGGACATGATGGTGGGGAAAATAGATATTTAAAATGATTTCATAATATTAAATAGCATGTCTGACCTTCGCAATGTCATCGAGGCATAGAGCATGGATCAGTGTGAGTAGTGGAACCACCTCAACATTGCTCTATTAATCTTCGACAAATGTCATCTACTGATGAGTAAGTTTATGATGAAATTTAAGAAAAACTTTAATGAGAATAGATGGGGTAACAATGGTCCCTATTTAGTCACTCATGTGGTTAAGAACTTTGGGAAGTAATGTAAGATCTGGTTCCAGTTCTAGGCCTTGTCGACTAACACTAATTTTTTTATGGGTATTGGGGTTTTCATAGGTTTTCATCATCAACTCTATTCTACTCTAAAACTTGTATATTTATTTATTTATGAAATTAGGGTGCAAATAATTTAGAGGCACCAAACTTATAAATCTTGTAAAATCTATTAATAATTAAAGATGATAATAAAAAAGAAAGCACTTACTACAGAATTTACAATGGTAGATCACTTGCTAGAAGATGTGAAGTATAATAGAATTCTTTATGCTGATCTAAATAATGTGTAGGGAGTGTGTTTTAAACTACTTATTAATTATTATTAATTATTCTTCTCATCCTAAAAAAGAGCACAATTTTTTTCACTAAAAAAAGAGTACTAATTTTTACCTCCAAAAAAAAAGTCAAATTTTTATTATAAAAAACTAAGAAAATGAAAAAGTCATTTTTTATTATAACAAATTAAGGAAATAAAATAATTAGAGATAAAATCAATTTTAGAGACCAAATTATAATTAATGTCTCAAATTATTGTCTCAAAAGACCCCCCAGGTAGTAGTAATAGTTCCTTGATTTGAAAACATTGTGAAAGGACATAAAGCACCAATGTAAGTCAGTTCATGGATCTTGAAAAGGTTTGTGATAGAGATCCACAAAACCACATGAGGTGAATAGTTGATGTGTTCTTGTTAATGTCAAGGTTTGTGCTAAACCTGTAAAACCATGGGAGGAGTTGATGTGTTCCTTGTTATCTTTATATCAAGGTCATGAAACAAATAGGGCATGCCACAAGGGGTGAACATATTGTAGGTGAGAGTTTGAATATTTTTCCACCATGTAAAACTATGGGCAGGGAGAGGGCCGGGGGGTGGAAGGGGCAGCAATATTAGGGATTAGCTTTTATATTATGTATTTACCAAGAGGTAAATAGTAATTATTTGGTCATTATATTTGGTAGTAATATTATTATCAACAATATTGCGATATTGGGTTAGAATATAATATTATTGAGATATATTGTTATAGGTTATAACTATATATTGTAAATAGAGGTTGTAAAAGTTAAGAGAAATTGACAGAGAGAATATAGGGATGAGGTTCCTATAAATATGTAACTCTCGTATTATATTATAATCAAAGTGTATGCAGAAATATTATCAGATCGTGAAAGAAATAATATTATGGTATGTTTAAAATAAATTTGAGTTTATATGTATTTGACTCTTTGATTTATTGTTCAGATCTAAACTAGACTTATCATTATCATGGTATTTTTTTTTTAATCCATCAACTCCATATTACCGTAAACATAGTTTTCAACAAAAATGAATTTGAATTGGGTCTGAATTATTACATCATAATATTCAAAGAGGTTGAATTAATCAAGCAAATACTATACAAATAAATACCCTCTTCAACTGACATGACATACCTAAATGATTTTCTTGTTTTAAACAAAGCAAGACTCTATTATATCACTACAAAACTAGAGGTTTCCTTGTGCATAGATTTATTTTATATAAATTCTTCACCAAGGAAATGTAATATAATGACATGATTCTCTCTCTAATGAAACAAAATAAAATATCCTTCATCATAGGTAAATCTATATAAGGATACTACAGGCTACCACTACTAACCATGGTCTTTAATCATGTAATGTTATTCTGAATTGCCATAACCTAAGCGAAATTACTAGGGATTAAGCAAAGAACCCTAACCATTGGGTTGATAGGATTGAAATCAACTAAATTCTCATTAAGGAATTCAAACCTAGTGCGATAATTTGGATGTCATTGATAAACATATTTCTCAGTGCTTAATGGCATATTGTTACCTTTAGGACAAATAATGTTTTGAATTCAACTATGTCTATCCTTTAATACAAATTCCTCACTCCTCTATCATTTATTTACCAATTTTTTTAACATGCTCATCAAAATTAAATTTTGATTTACCCAATTGAGAACATTGGTTGTTTTAATAAGCATTTGCAGTAGGGTTTGTGGTGGAAAATGGATTCTTATAGTTTTATCTATCATTGTGACAAAAAGGCTAAAAAAAATTATAGTTAATGTTGTCATCAACACCCCTCTCGACCATTAATTTTTAAATAAAGACTCACTTATTTGAATGGAGTTAACACTGAACTATAAGTCTTATCTAATTAACTTTTTACAAGATCAACAATATACAAAAATATAAAATTAAACATATTTTTGCATCAAAACATGGGACTTTTCTATTGCACTTAAACTTGTTTAATGTCTATCTCATAATTTCCTCTTAGTGTTTTCTATGTAAAGCTTCACATTTCATTGGAGAACACCCAAGAAAAAATTATGAATTTAATAATTTTAAAATATCATTCTTTGTGTAATTTGATTAGTATATTTGAATTTATCATGGTTTTAAATTATAACTTTCATGTTAATTTTAGCTTCTTCGAATGTCTTCACACTAAAGTTGGAGAGAACTGGTGCCAAACGTGCAAAACATGTCCCAACTCGAAGAATAATCGAAACATTAAAAAGACATCAGTAGCAGAGGGCAATAGAACGGAAATGGAGGAATCACACAACATTGCACTCCAGACGTGATTATTAATACTTTACGTTTCATTTAAATGGCTGCTCTTGTTAGCAAACATTATGTATTTACATGGGATGGGAATGTCCTTGGAATTTCGACGAAGAAGAAAATTGTAAACTCTCGAATGTATGGCGGAGAATAGGATATAGTGGGTAGTGGAAAAAATTGAGCTTGAATCGTTGAAAATCACGTTCTGTTTACCGGTATATTGACACATGGTTTAAAATACTGAATGCCTTCAAAATACATGCACACAATTCTCTATATTGCTACGAATTATGTAGATTATACTGATTTTTAATATAATTCTTTCACCAGGATTTTAGAGAGACCAAATCAATATGTGATGATATTTTATTTTTAATGTATTTTTGTTACCATGGTTAAATGTTTAGATTTTTTTTACCACTTACCAAATAAGGAAGGTTAGTTTCAATTTCATATCAATGATTTCCAAAACCGATTTTAAGGTGTAAAACTATAATTTGCAGACTCACTTGATTATGATTGAAAAAAAACACCACATTATAATAATACCTCACCAACCACCCGGTTTGGTAATTTTCTGAATTTATAGTTACTTATAAATTGATCTGTGTTGATTGATAGAAGCTGTACTAAATAAACAAGTTATGTGTCTAACCAAGCACCCACGTTTGGTTTTGGTTTTTTTTTTTTTTTTTTTTTAAATCACAAATTGAGTTGTTTTCAAATATTAAAAATGATATGTTATATGTTAAAAAATTTAAAAACATTTCAAAAATAAAAATAAAAGAAAAAATAAAAACAATCAAACAAAAAACAAAAAAACTTAAATTTGAGATATGGTACAATAAATTAAATATTACAAGTGAATTGATGCTTATTCAAATGTAGATTTACGTTTACATATAAATTTATTTGTGCTTAAATCCTTCATTTACCAGCAAGCTTAATATTTCCATTTGAGAGGCTACTATGTATTAAAAAAAACAGGTTAAGTGTTTGTATGTGAATTTACACTTCAAACAAATTATTCCACATCCTTATGTCATATTTAGTATTTTTTAATGGAAAAACAAATTTAGAATCGTTATTTGAGAAAGGTTATAATAAATTAATAAATTGTGAGATTCTCCCAAAACAAAAACATGACAATCGAATTTAAAAGTTCCATTTAAAAAAAGTTATAATAAATTATTAAATTGTGCGATCCTCTTCAAATATTCAAATTTTATATTTTAATATTAAATTACACTTAGGAGTAAATTGTTCAGAATTCCAGTCAATCATTCATTTTACGCAACAAAAATATATAATAAATCTCAAAAATTTGTTTATACAATCATATATATTTTAAAAATACATATTACGGTATTAAATTACATTTGAAAGTAAATTGTTCCGTGTTCCAATAAATTACAATTGAAAATGCATATTTTCAATTTTTAAATACAAAGATCTATATACTTAAGTGAATATCAGGGTATCTAAATCAATTGTCACAAATATTCTAATTTTAGCAATTTGTTTTTTCAAAAAAATAATTATCATTACATAGGTCTAAATCACCTAAATTTTTTTAATGTACCACTGTTTAAAATATTTTTAATTAAACATTATATATATAGAGAGAGCGCGCGCATAAACTATCATAGATAACCATCAAAATATACTTTCGACAACCATGTCATGATATCAAACAAAGACTAGAAAAGTAAGTAGTAGAAATGGAATGGAAAAATCTACAATGCAATCGAGTGACTGTAGCCAAATAATAGCATTTAAACTGTGATCGACTGGCTGAACTAAATGGTAGCAACTGCATTGCCACTGAACAACAACATCCATGTTGTAATTGACCAGCTGAACCTAACAACAACATCCATGCTCCAAACCAACCGGCTACAACCAGATGACAACATCTTGGCTACAATCAAACGATGTGGAACTGAATGGCGGCATTCTAGGATCTAGTTGAAAATAAACTATAGCATCCTTACTCATCATAGTATCTGGTGGAAATGGTAAAATGGTAGGTCAATTATCAATAAAATCAAGCATATTATCTTATTTTATAGAGCAAATAAAAAATTTCGTATGACCACAATGCATTCAAAATACATGTAATTATTACATTTTTTTTTATTTATATTCAATTTGATTGTAACTGTTGAATATTATCAAATAATTTTACATGGATAAATCCCCATTGATCATAATTTTATCTCACAAAAAAAAATTAATAAAAATAACGTCACCCCCTAAATATTATATTGATCATGACATGCAATCACTCGAAGAACCTTGTCTAGTTTTTTATGGAAATAATCATGAAACTCAACTGCCAAAAGAGATTTTTGGTTCTCATCAAACATCAAGTTTAGTTGAAAACTTCACTCAAAAATCTTTGTGAAAGAAGAGAAGTAGATGGATAATTGAAAAGTTTTTTAAGGGGGTAGGGCAACAAAATTTACTTTCATTGAATTGATACAACCCAAAATTTCTATGGTAGGGGAATAGAAATGGTTTGTTTATTTGACTGCAAACAAAAACATCTCCATATTTGATTTTGATTCATTGCATAACTCATAGGATGAAGTTTATATATAAATTAGTTATCAAATTTTCTCATGTCACAAAAGTGGAAGAGCTCATTCGTGACTTATATGTCAAGCAATCTGAAAATAATTTTAGAGTTCTAAAATTTTTTAATATGAGTGACTAATAGTAAAAAAATGTTGAAAGACGTTGATACAAGATGGATTTCTATGTATGAAGCTACATGTAAAGTTTTTCAATAATATCCATCATTAGTATATTTATGTATAAATATCATAGAGAAATTGACAATGTAAAATATTTTTTGTACCATTTAATATATTTGAAAACATTGCTGACATTATGTGGAAATTTACCAATATTGAAAGAAATGAATTATTTGATTAAATGTGCTAAAAAGAGATCCATATATATTTTTGACTTCATACCGTTGAGAAAACAAGTATGTGAATCTTTATATATATTATACACTTCAAATAAATAGTTTCAAGAACCTATTTTTAGCTGTTGGAAAATATTGAAAGCTATTTGAAATTGAATATTAATGATCAAAATTTTTACATCATTAATGACAAGGAGATAACAATACATACTTTATATAGAAGACCTAATATTGTGAGTGATGAAAATGAAGAACTACCTATAAGATATTTTTTATAGATGTTATATATAAAACATAGATGAAATTGACTATAATTTCAAAAAACTTATCTATCGAGATCAGAGATCATTTTTAGAGTGATGATTTGTTGGAGGCCATGAAAATTGTGAATCCCATATTTTGGAAGAGTAATAATGGTTTAAATCTAACTAGTAATTTATTTCACAAATACATGGGTTCTCTTGTTAAGGATTTCAATAAATTTGTATAGGTCAATGAAGTTGTAATAAAAGGTGTTTTTTGAAAGGACTTACTCACATCTCAGTCAACACATTTCAAAATTACAATGTTTAAACAATACCTCTTTCTAAGCGAACCAACAGAAAATGGGGAAATCACATTGTTATGGGAAAAAATATATCCTAGTAGAATTCTATAGGAATTATTAGTGAATATTTTGTATTATATGAACTTATTAAAACAATGATTTTGGATTTAGTGCAAGATGTAAGATTATTCAATGCATTATCTTTCATCAAGTCAAAACATTGAAATAGATTAGACAAAAATTTAGAAAATTATTTGAGATTGTATGTTTCACTTTATGTTGTAGACATCTTAACATGAAATTATCTAACTAAAAGAATAGGCATCAGTGATACAATGATCAATAGAGATGACATAAATATTGACACTGAATATGTCATTTTTGATGAGTAGGTTTGTGTATAATTATTTCAACTAACAAAGTTTTAGTTGTATATTTATTGTAATTATCATGTTCTAAAATCCAATTTCATATCATTTTTGATATTATAAAATATTTAAAATACTAAATTCATTAAAATTGTTGATAGCATTATCATTTTAAATATTTATTTCATTCATCATGCAACTTTCTCTTTTATTTAATTGGTTCTTCAAAATTTTAAATGGGTTATAATATTTTTGATTTTTTCTAAGATTATATAGTTAAATTACATATTTTTATTACTTTTTTAAAAACATATATTTGATAGTGTAGCACCAAATTAATAGTTTTAACTTTAACTTTTAGCTTACAAATATTAATATTGAAGTCAAATATCAAGGTGATAGAAGACGAAGCCTATTGAACATCACTGAATTGAACTCATGAAGATTCAAATATATAACAACAACCTAAGAAAAAACATCATCATTGAATTGGAGTAAATTCTCATTCAAAAAAATAAACATTTTTCTTAGTTTTTGTCAAAGAGACAAATGAAGTTTCCATTGATGGTTGATGAGAAAGAAACCATAATTATTGCCTTGACTCTACATCCATAATAACTACAACTTTTTCATTATATATAACAATGATAATAATATAACAAGATAAAATTATATTAAATTTGAATTCATGCTTAGTTCAAATCCATAGGGAAAGAATTATAGTCCACATCATGATTTTATTTGAACTACATCAACTTAGAATATGAATGTAAGATAATAAATGAACCATAACTCAGTAAAATAAGAGTAATTTAAACTTAATAAATTAATATTTGTAAATTAAAAATTAACATTATCATTTCAAAATATTTTTTAAAACATAACATTATGTTTTTAAATATAATAATGAGTTTACAACATCAAAAAAATTAAATTCAATTTCATGCTCAATCCAAATCCATAGAAAAAAATGTACACCACATCACCATGTTCATTAAATTATATGAACATAGAATACACATATAATATTATAAATGAGTCACAACTCAATAAAATAAAATTAATTGAAACTTAATAAACTGATGTTTAAAAATTCACATTTAAAAGTGTCATTTCAAATTGTTTTTAAAAAACATAAGATTATCTTTTAAAATACAATAATGAGTTTGTAACATCAAAAAATATTAACTTTTTTGTAATGAGACGTCACTTCTCATCCACTTTATCACTTCCATCATCCAAAATATTACCACCATACTTATAAATCCCTTTCTTCCATTCTTCTATGTCATCCTTCTATATCCCTATTCTTTCAAGATCCTATAGCAAAATTAATAGGAGCAAGATTTTATTTTTCTTCTTTTGTAGCGTCCCCTATGGAATGTATACTTGGATCGACATCTATTTTATATTTAAATAAATTACTATGGTCTCATCCTTTCTCCTTGATTATTTTTCTTAGTGTTTTGTTATGTTAGTTTAATAGAAGAAGCTTCTTTTTGAATTGAATGACAAACTATAGACTTTTTCATGCATTTTGAAAATGTACACTGAGGACCACACTTTTTGTACAGTTATGAATGAGACCTAATTAGATATTAACTTCAATAATTATGACATAATTTTGATAAAAATGATGATACATTATCAAATTGTTTGTTCATAGCATTTACAATAACAAAAGATTGGTGTCTTTTGCCCATTTGTTAAAATATATTTACGATTCAACTTTCAAACTTTCCAGCCTATTTAGCATAATACTCAAAATCATTATCATTGTAACTATTAAAAAGAGATATAAATCAAGATTTAGCTTGACAAAATAAGCATCAATCTTTGTGGGTTCATGTTGAACTAATGCAAAAAAAATCTCTTGGAGTGGTTGTGATAACACGCATAATTTATTTATTTTATAGATGATTTTGCTCAAAAATCTCATACTAATAATCTTTTTGAACTATTCTATAAATTCCTCTTTAATATTTAAAATAGTACTCTCTGGAAATAAATTATTTAATGGAAAAGTAGTCCTACCATCATCAGATAAATCAACATTAGCTGGTGGGGTGGGGGGTAAAGAGGTACAAGTTTTCTCTTGAGCATTTACATCTAGACCCTAGCTAGAATCATAGGGATTTAAAGTGCTACCACCAAATTCTTCACTTTCAATTCCTAGATATTTCTTATTAAGATCAATTTGCTAAAAACAAGTTAATCTATGTGCATTAGATATACCTCCAATAGATAAATTTGTGAAGTTGAAACCTGATAATTGTTGTGTTCCTCTGTTTGGTTCTGAGAATGAAATATCCTTAACCCATGTGTGAACTAGGTTTTGTTGCTCAGAGATTGAGGGTACCCTAAAAAATTAAATTATATTAGGAAAAATGGTTAATTAAAAAAATAAAACTCAATGCCAATTTAGAATTAAAAATTTAGTACTTGTAGTTTTAGATAGTATGCCTTCCAATATAAATGCGATATTTAGAGTGAGGGTGTTGGTTTGGCATATAATAGGAAATCTTCAAGTAAATAAAATATATAATCTAAGAAATTTCAATTAAAAAACCAAAACATGGAATGTAAAATACCTTAAACAAAGGGTCGAGAAGATACTTATAAATGAAATGTTGGGGGTTAGTTGAGTTTATTCAAGGATAACCTCAAATGATTATGAGTCAACTATAAAGATTAAAAAAATAAATAAGATAATGCAAACTTGAAGTTAAAATTTCATTATGCAATTATTATTAAAATTTCTAAATATGAAATATGTATGTGGAGACAATCTAAAAAAACTCTTGGATATTCCAAAATACGTAAGGAATGAAAGGATGATTCTACACACTTAAAATACTTGTATACTTTAGGTGCATGAAGATCTTTTTAAGTAGCTTGTTTTCATATCATAAAGGCACAAAATTTTACCCATAACAAACAAAGAAATATTAAGCTTCAAATTTATAATAGTTTATAAAGTAAACCATTCAGGTGATTTATTTAAATAGTAAACTAACCTCCTAAACATTAAAAAAAGTATTTTTGCTCATTTTCATATGAATCATTATTGGAATCACTATTTTTTGAATGTCATATGAGGCCCCAAATACAAGGTCAAAATAAAATTGGAATAAAAAATTGTGAAACTAGGATTATTACAATTATTATAATAAATAAATGTACACCAATCACATCTCAAACCTAAAAGAGTACAATGAATGTAAATAATAACCTAAAAGAGTGTTTTTTAGTCTTCCCTATAATATTATTCTCACAAGGAAAATTTGAGCTATTACTTTAAAAAATAGGTCACATATAACATCAAGGAGGCCCCTTTTCCAACTATGTAAAACAAAAGTGAAAAAACATGAATGAGTCAAAACTATGGTGAATTACGAAACATGAACTTGAAATATGAAAAACAAATTTACATACCAGTTTGATCAACTATAATTTGAAAGTTAACTCCAAATATTTATTGTCGTCATATTTCAAAATTACTTTTAGAGTTATAGGGTTAGCATTAAGGAACATAATCTTGATCAAATTATAATTTTTTATACATGAGATACCAAAGGAAATTAATCTAGGTTTGATGTTCAATATTAACCTCATCTTGCTAATGTCAAAACAATACCTTTAGTGGTTTCACTAAGCTAGTGTCTATTTTGTATTGGGACATGTACAATAGGTTGTTGAATCTACATTTGGAAATCTAATCATTGAACACATCTGGCTAATGTAACAACTTCAAAATATCAGCACATAACAAATTCTTAAGAACATATTTCTTTTTTAAATCCTTAGAATTGGACTCTAGAGTATGTGGATGATGGTTGTGGTTGGCAACGAGAGTGGGTGAATCATTATATGATTGGAGTGCTCGTAGTAGCTTAATCACTATAAAAAAGTAGGGGGGAGTAAAATTATTCCAAAAAATGTAAAATAAGGGAAAAGGGGGGTTATTTATAAGCAAAAGGTGGAAACCAAGGCTACAAAGATAGATGTCAACACTGATTAGCATCCTGACAACATAAGTTATATGGTGTCACTAAAAAAGCAACATGCAATTTAATAGCCTCCATAGTGGTTGGTCACACCAACCAATAGATTTATGATGATAGTGTCATCTAAAAACACTAGTTAGGCATGTTGTTTGGTAGCATCATCTAGCATAAAAATTTGACACTACCATATGGTAACTTCATTTGAGAGTGCCATTTGGAAAAATTATTCAGTAGCACCATTCAACACCACTATTTGGCACCATCATTTAACACTACCATTCATCATAATTATTCATCACCATTATTTGACAACATCATTTGATGGTACCATTTTGCATTCCTTTTATAATGCCACTAAATGGTGGTTTAAAAAAAAAAAAAAAAAACCCTTGAATCTTTTATGTCCTTAATCTCCTCGCAATGGATTATCCACCATGCATATCAGATTCACCATGCCTCTAAAATAGTTCTCCATAGACTTTCCAAATAATTCCAATTGGTTTTCTAATATGGGTTCTTAAAATATACCTTGATTATGTCAGATCCCATAGGATGTCCAAAGATTTAAGGGTAGCCAAGTGGCTAGGATGCTACCTCATGGAAACATTAGATGCACCCAAAGTTTTGGGCAAAATTGAGCCATCCCAAATCCCATGTGTTAAAAATTATTCAATGTTGTAACGTTGTGGACATTCAGTGGTGTTCATGTTATCCATTACTCTAGGTGTCTAATTTCTAAGATGAGATAATGTGGTAGCATCCCAAGGACCTAGGAGTTAAAGCACAATTGAGCCCCATTGGCCTTAGGTGCCATTAATGCTATCATATAGAACCATCCCAGGAATTGAGTGTCCTTGTAAATTTTATTCCTAAAATCATCCAAGTGCTTTGGATCCTACCATGTGGTGCAATATCAAGCACTAGACCAAACAAAGGGTTGATGAATTATGTAAAGTCTAAAGGACCTAAGGCCTCGAGATTGAACCACTTGGCACCATTTGGGTACCTAATGGCCTAATAATGAAATGAGAGATGAAAATATATGTGCCACTGAGAACCCGAGAATGTTCCACGTGGACCCATACAATGAGTCTAAAATCCTAGAGTGATGACAATATTTACCTAAACTCAAGGAGTCATTGATAAATTTATATACCCACAAGGGCCTAGGATTGCACCAAATGGTACAATCTTAGAAGCCCATAAGCTTGGATGGACAAATATAATAAAGAAATATCAAGACCATGTGGCGCTGATAATGAAATACTAGAGAATAAAGTGAAGAATGGGTAAGGATGTAGATATATCACTTAGTAAGAAAGTGATACACAAAAAATGAATCCAAATACCTAGTGAGGGGAGTTTAATGAGAAGATAATTAGAGCAGTGGTAGTCATTAATGTGTCATCATCCCACTAAATAGACAATAATGCTAGTATAAGATAGTCACAAAGTATACAAAAGACTCTGAGTCACTAGAATCATGATAAGTGGTAGTGAAGCAAACCTTAGGGAAACATAGTAGACATCTAACCAAACCAACAAAGAGATGGAATCATGAAATTAGTTCTTGCATAGGCAAGATACTATAGCAATCTTTTTTAGATTACCTACATAACTCATGGATAATCAGAGAACTTGATACAAATCATAATAATATTTAAAACTTTTGGCTAAAGTATGGGACATAAATATTTGCCTATTATTTGAGCCTTATTTATAAATATTTTGTATAAATTAAGGTAGATACATGTTTGACATTCTAGATTGTAGTGATATACGGATTTTTGGTGCTAATCATATATTTTTTGAAATGAGCATTAAAATTTTTGAAGTTGGTAGGGTTAAAAATTTGAGGTAATATTTATGTGTGGAAAGACATTCTTATGAAGTTATATATCAAAAAAAGATTCCTTAGACTCCCATTTGTCATCTAAATTTTTTAGGGTGCTCGAGTGCTTGTGATGTTACCACATGGTAGCATCCCAAACATGCAATAATCTGGAGATACCCAAACTTCCCCAGGCCCTAAGAATTTTAAATTCTACAATGTGGTAATGTCTCATATCTCTGGGGTTATACATATAGTTAATTCCTCCAAGAATCCAAGTGCCCAAGATGTTACCACATGGCATAATCTTGATCACCAAAGGGTTAGGTCATAATTGAGCCCCAAGGGCCTTAGGTACCTATAGTGATATAATGTGGAAGCATATTGAGTGTTGAGGGTCTACATGTGGTCAGTTATGCCATCCACTTGAGTACTCAAGATGTTACCACATGGATATATCTAGGGAACCCAACCAAATGGAGAGTTGATAGGTGATCTAAATCCATGATCTCCTAAGGTCCCAAGATTACACCAATTACTAGCATCTTTGGAGCCTGATGGCTCAAGAAAGAATCGACAATGCAAAATATCATGGCAGTAAAGTAAAACCTAAGGAAACATAGTGGATATCCAAGCAAACCAATCGAGAGATAGAATTGCAACAAGTGGTAGTGAAGTAGATTTAGACACACAAGTTTTCCCTTCAGCATATAATTAACCTAAATTTAACAACCAAGATGAATAATAAGTGATGGAAAAGAGATGGTTTATCATTTAACTATAGTCAAAGGATGTAGGTATGGGAAATATGTAAACTATAAGAAATAGACCTGATTATGTTAGATCATCTAAAGCACAGAGTTAGTTTAAAAGAACTAATATTTCAAAGGTCTCATAATTATTTATGATGAATTTGACATAACAATAATTATGCAAGGTTTGCTAGACTCTACCTCTCTTAAAAGGAAGAAGATCCCATGAAGAAAATGCTTCTCTAAGGTATAAACATACTAGTTCTTGCTAATAATGAACTTGACTCATTGGGTTGATATGTGACCATTCTGTATAAGGGGAGTTTTTTAAAAATCAAATCTCTATTATGGCTCTAACTTAGACACTTGGAAGGATACTATAAGATATTTTGACTATGCCTATAGGGTATAAACTCAGTTTAAAATTAAAGCTTCTTAAAATACATCCAACATAGGAGAAACTAACATGTGTATATGTTTACCATACTCATAGATTGAATTAAATAATAATCAAGGTAAAAATTTAATTTCAAATCGCATATGTTAGCACCCAAGTCCTAAATTAACCAAAATCTTGATGTAACATAAAAATTAGAGATGGAAAAGAGGAGAAAAGGTGTGTTATTTACAAAGTTGAATATCATATTTATCGGTTGAGTTAACCCTTTAAAATGAGTCCTCATATGAGTTAGACCTATCATGACTATATCTAAGAGGACAGTGCAAAATTCTAGTGGAGAAGTGGACCGAGATTAGCAAAAGACATAAACAACATATAAAACACATAGGACAAGGAAAAAAATATCAACAACACTATAGATATCAAGATAAATATTTTTGATTAATTAATGGAATTGTTAGGTGACCCCTTATCCAACGGAAGCACAATTGATTACTTTCTTATAACCAATTAAACACGGAATTATACCAGAATGATTAAGTAACTAGAAACTTGAGATAGCAAAGAATTTGAGAGACAATACACACTCTTGTATTAAATATTACTAGAAGAAAATAAAATAAGGAAGATGCAACTTCTTCCTCCACCTCAAAGGCTTGCCACACCTCAAGACCTTCTTCTCTCTCTCTCTTGCTCAACACAACTCTATAGCCTGAGTTATTATCCCTCCTTGAATGCTTCAGCTGATCTCCTTGACCTTACACCTGTAGATCTCCTTGACCTTGTTTGCTTCAATGCTTTTACTTGCCTTCTTTTTAATTACAATACATGCCTTATGGGTCTTTAAATAGGTCCCATGCTTACAAAAATAGAACTCTAGTTACAATAATTAGACACGTAGCTCGTGACTTAAATTAGTCATTTAACATGCAAACACTCACTTCTCTTTAACTGACTGTTCGTCAACAGCAGTTCTGGAACTGCCACAGGCGACCGACGTCGGCCGACATCCTACCATCGCTGGTTTCCTTTTGCACTGCATCTGATCGATGTCGGTCATGATGCTGACGCCGGTGCTTCTGGTTCTTCAGCATCCTCTTCTTCATGTCTGCAAATAGTTGAAGCTTTTAGCTCCACACCCTAACAATCTCCCACTTGGAGATAAATAGATGCTACTGTACCTGTACTTGTACACCATCTATTTTGTTCCCTTGGCTCTGTATCCCTCTTCAAAGTCACTCTTGAAGACTAACCACCACAAGACCTATGATGCAAAACCTATCACTTATGCCAAAAGAATTTTGCTGCTCCCAAATTCTTCATGACATACTTCTGAACCAACTCTACCCTTAGCTCAGAAAACTCCCTGTATATGAAACCCTGCAACCAGTAACACAATACAATAACATGATAATGTAGCTAATATTATCCAACCTGGTAAAGATAAAATACAACCATTTTCTAATATTCATTTATAATATAAAACCATTTTCTAATATTCATTTATAATATAAGAAAATTTATTTACTTATTTATTGTTTCTATTTTAAAATTATGGGTGTTTTGTCTTCTTGTTCATCTTTTGATGAGTTTATTTTCACTTGAAATTATGCCATGACCATCGTTTTTTCTAAAGTTAATTATATATTGTTAGATGGATATGCTATTCTGAGTTTTGATATTTTTAAAAAGTTAATTATATATTGCTAGATGGATATGTTATTCGGATTTTCGATTTAAATGTAATTTTATTGTTAATTATGATAATCATATTTAAATAACATTTATACTTGGGGAGTGAGTTCATGAGAATTTATTAATTTATATTTTTTTAGGTTATTAAAATAATTTAAAAATATATATATATATTTTTTGATGTTATAATATTATTTGATTGACAATAAATTAAGATATTATTTAATTTATAGAAGTGAAATCTATGATTCAATTATATTATTATTAAAAATTATAAAATGTAATTATTTTCTAATATTTAATTTTAAAATATTCTCATTATGTTATAACAATTCATAGGTGAAAATGCATTATACTTAAAAACAAATATAATATCTCAAAATTTATATACTTGAAAATATATCATTAGCCATATATTATTGAAGATTCCTTTAAGTTCACAATTTATATTTAAAATAAAGAAATAAAACAAATAAAATTTTATATAATGCAATGATTATTATACATTATGGAAATAAGAGGTATGTAATCAATTGTCTATTTCATTTAATCTTTGAATTTGTCAGAAGATGTTTAATTCTTATTTGAATATCTATATCTAAATTAGGTTTGTACATGTACATTAGTATGCATACAACAAAATTAGTTTTGTGAGAAAATTTCTTTCTTTTTCATATGTTTTTTATATTTTTTAGATTATTTTCTTGGATATTTTACTTTTAATTTAGATTATAACTCTAAGAAGTTTATTTTGTTGTTGCATTTTTCTTTAACTTTTAGGAAAAAGTTTAATATTTATATAATTGATAAAATTAACATTTCAAATATTTGAAAAAAATTGTTTAAGATAGGTTTCGAAGTTATATTTTAATCATTTTTATTAATAATTGTGAATAAAAATCTTAAAAGTAGTGATTATTTTTTCATTTTAAATTTATTAATTAAAAAATTTATGTATGATTGGTCTTTAAAAATACATAATATCATTTATATAAAGTTGAATTTTGGAATATGTACTTTAATTTATGTCAATAATTAATATATTTGGATGGAATTATTTCTAAGATGAAACCTCACCATAACATCTTATATTAAATTGTAGATTATATAAAAATAATTTTAAAAAAAACAAAAAAAAATTAATAAAAAAATCACACTTAAATAATTAAATTATTAAATACGTTGATGGATGTATTGAATTTATAAAAATGTATTTATATCAAATATTTAGAAAACAATAAAATATGAATCAAAACCCATGCTGCATTTATCTTTGGCATGTTAGATATAAACAAACATTGACAAATTGATTACAAATAAATCATTTAATCAAAAAAATATATTTTTTCATATTTTATATATATATATATATATATATATATATAAATTTGTCCCTTATTAATTAAAATATGTACAAACAAACGAGAGAAAATAATGAAAAGAACAACTACTGATTTTGTCTGGTGTGAAAACCAGTTGGTTTTAGATAGAACAGAAACTAGCATGTACTAACAAAGCAAGACTGCCATGTCTTTTCAAAAACCATTAGGATCTCTCAATGTACCCTACATTTCAAAATTTTACTAGATCCAGAACCAGCATAGACACAGAAAGAGGCCCAAATTTCCAGCACAACAAAACATACCCGTTCAAAAGAAGAAAATAATCATCAAAATCCCGAAAAGACCCAAACCGATCAAAAATGACCAAGAAATATAACCCAGACAAAAATGATATAAAATAAAAGCTGCAAAATCCAAACTTGTAGCCGAAGATTTTTACTAAAGCCCCAAACCTGAACAAATCAGTGATTAACTGGAACAAAAACTAACCTAGAAACAAAATGAGTCTCAAATCTCCAAAACAAAAAAACTTATAGAGGTTTCAAATATTCCCACTTCCATCCGAAAATTTAAACGAGTAACATCAACCACCGGGTGAGGCTAAGAACCCCAAGGAAACCCGAATACAAAATGGAGAATATGGGTTTTGAAATAGATCACATTAACCAGTAAAGGCTGCTTTTGGGCTGGTGCAGGAATCAAATATTTTAGGGAAGGATTCCACACGGAATCTTGAAAATAGTTGAAATAAAGTTCCTTTTGGAATTTGCAAATATTTTTAACAGTAACGAATAAATATTTTATTTAAATAATAATGTGAAATCATATTTTTTTTAAATTTCAATTAATTGTCAAGCTGATATATATAGTAATAAATTTGTTTTGAGATAAATATTATATAATATTATGACTATATACAATTCAATAAAAATTAGATAAATAATTATATTAGAAATTTCTAATTTTCTTTTTATTATATTAAAAATATAAAAATATTTTTTTGGTTGTAAAAGCTCATCTACGGATTTATTTACAAGTATCAATTAAACTAAAAACTATGAACATGGGTATAAATTGGAAAATTTCAATATCAATTTTCTAAACCTGAAAATAAAAAAATAAGAATTTTTCTGATCATGCATGTAAAATTCCAAAAATAGATAATCAAAATAATATATATTTATTTAAGTTTTTTATAATATATATTATATAATTTTAATATATAATATATAATATTAAATTTTTTAAAAAGTAGCATAAAATAATACATATATTTAATGTAATATGCATAGTAACATTCATGTATTAGATTAAATGTACATTTATTTGTAGTGATTTTTTTACAGTTGTTTTGAGTGATTTTTTTAGTTGTATTATTTTTCCCCTCTTTGTTATATTTGTATGATTTTTTTTAGGTATTATTAAGTTTTAAATATTGATAAATTTTTTGGTGTAAGTTAAAATAATGTTTTGAGTATTTTCAATTTCAATTAAAATTATTTAATTTTAATGTACTTTCTCATAAATATAATTGATTTAATTATAATATTTTATTTAAAAATATTTATGTTGCTCTGATGGTTATATATTTAACAAAAGTAAAATTGATTTATTGTTTTTTCTTAAAAAAAATTAAAATAAAAGTAATTTTTTAAAATATTAAATAGATGTTTTATCCACTTTGAATTATAAATATATGTTATTTTATTTCAATTTCATAAAAATTAAACTTGTAAACATATTTTTTGATAATTAAATTTGACATTTTTATTATATTCAACGGACTTTAATAATAATTTTGTGTATATCTTATTATGTTTAGAAATTAGATAATCAAGAATTAAATTTAACAATATTTTTGTTTTCTCTTTTTATTTGTATGTAAATGACTTGTTTATATTTTCTTTTTGTAATTGAACAAATCATTTATTTTAAAATAAGATTAATTTGATGTTTAAGTTAATTATTGCATACAAACATAGGTATAGTGGAAACACAACACGTATACCAAACACATACTGGAAACAAATTGAAAGAACTTTTTTTTCAACACATACTAGAAATAAATTGAAAGAACTTTTTTTTCAACTGATATTATTATGGAGGAAAAAAAAATTAATATAAACTCTATTGAGATCCTTTCCATGAGTAATGTATTTGAAAAACTACTTTTCCTTCTAAGTGAATCAATTATAATAAAAAAAATGACAGAAGAATGTTAGAAAAGACTTCCACTCGATAATAAGACAAAACTAAAAACTGTATAATATTATTTGTATTTGATTTTTTTTTTTGAAAAAGTAAAATTGTGTGATATGATTTAACAAGTTTATAAATAAATTTTAAAATTAAATATAAAAAGAAAAAATCTATATGTTTTCCAATGAAATTTATAGAGAAGAAGATAAAGATATATAACCTTTTCAAATATTTATGTGAAATAGTATTTTTTGACGCATTAGATGATGTTATTATCATTTAAAACAAGCTAGATATATCTAATTTAATGCATGTTGTTGAGATAGATAAAAAGCTTGACATGAAAATGAGAAAAAAATTACTTAATGTTATTTCAAAGGTTATATATCCTTAAACAATGGATAAAATATACGACATTGAAGTTTATACAATATATTTCTGCTAATGATAAACATGGGGAAAAAAAAAAAACAAAACAAATCAATACTCTAAAAACATACCAAAAAAGAGGTAGATAATTACTACCCAGTGATATTTAGGGAACAAATATCTAAAAAAACCAACTACTAACAATACTCATTTTAATAGAACACAACTTTCCACAAACTAGCTAAGAGGGAGCCACAAACACAACTAGTTATTACTTGGATTAAGAAAAAAATATATGCATTACCTAGCTCCTCTTTTGACCCTTTTTGGAGTATAACATTTAAAAATGAGGCTTTGTTGAGTCTATATTTTCTCTTTCTCCATACTAAAGTCCAAACCTTCTTATCATCTAGATCCGAAACATGAGATACAAATATAGTAATTTTTATTAAACTGATTTCCAAATAACTTTTACTTAAAACAAAATCAGTTTTACCTCAAGAAAGGGTGCTTTAGTTTGCCTTGATTTTTTCCTTTGTTTTATTTAGACCAACTTCAAGGTCCTCACTTGAAGATTCAAGTTCATCAAAAATTGAGTCTAAATCATTTCCCTTAGTTTCAACACTTATCATAGAAAGATTGTTGGTATGTGAATCATTCCTTCATGTGGCTTTTTTTATTATTTGGAATTACTATATAATCTCTATATAAATAGTTAATCTCGAAGAAACTATGACAATATAATATAAAGCCTTAATAGTTAAAGGGTTAGTTCCATGAGAAATATTCTACCTTCATATCAATTTTTACAGGGATATTTTTGAATATATTGATGTTAACTCAAATTATATTATAGGATGCATCTTTTTACTATGTTGAATTTTGACTTTTTGAAAATATGATATAACAAATTTTATGACCAAAAAAAACTTTTAAAAACTTTAATTTAATAAATAAATAAATAAATTTTCAACTCATTTTTTATATGACTCTTTTTAAATAAAAATACCTATTGACATACTTTTAACACACTTTAATTTTTTTTTATAAGATTAGAATAATAAAGTTTAATCCAATTAAGTATTGAATTTGTACCAAACATACCTCTAAATTGCCATAAAGGTAAATACAAACTTAAAAAGTAACTATTATAATTGACACAATTGCTATCGAGTTATTAGCAAACCACACCCAAAAAAGAAAGAACATATTATTTCCCAACAAATACATACGGCAAAAGACTTACTTGCGCACACTACAATGATTGCATGTCAGAGATTTGACAAAGCCTTTAATACCGAGATCAAAATGGAGAAACGGACTGTAGAACTGGCCACACATCAAAATCCAGAACATTCACATCAGACACGGGAAATGGTGCAAAATCGTGATTGGGAAAGTGCCGGCTATGTTTTCTTGTCCTCTTTGGTATCAATCCTTCCTTCTTATCGGATCCCTCTCACTTACTGTAAAGTCATCCTATATGTTATTGCATTTTGTTGAAGTCCTCCGTAAATCCTATTTTATAATCACTTTGAAAACCTAAATCAGTAACCTAGATATAATATTATTATTGTCTATAATCTAATTCCAATATCATTATTATATTTATAATTAAAAAATAAAATAATATAATAAATAATATTATTTATATTAATTTTTATATTTTAATTAGATTATTCTCACATTTGATCACTTGTGTGGATATCAGTCTCACACATATCAAGAAGTTTGAGTTTGCTTCCTATTAAGAAAAAATATAGAAATTTGCATATTAGGATTATAAAAAAGATCCCAACAAAAAATACCAAAGGAGTGTCGGGTCTCCTTCTGACTGGAAACATTTGATACAAAATTTGCATTGGTGCAAGAGGTTTGGACACTTTAATTTATGTTATCAAATCTGCTTTCTTAAATGGATATTTGAAAGAAGAAGTTTATGGTGAACAGCCACAAGGCTTCTTTGCTGAAGGTAAAGAGGATAAGGTTTATAGGCTTAAAAAAGGCCTTTATGGTCTTCAACAAGCCCCTAGAGCATGGTACTCTAGAATAGATAACTATCGTCATGCTCATAGATTTGTTAAATGTTTTTCTGAGAGTGCTATGTAGAAAAAGACTATTGGATCAGATTTCATTATTCTTTGCATATATGTAGATGATTTAATATTCATGATCACCTCATTCTCACGTGTGAAGGAGTTCAAAGAGGCAATGAAATCTGAATTTGAGATATCTAATTTTGGAGAAATGCAATATTTTTTGGGTATGCAAATCCATCAAGCAACTTCTATATATCCATTTGTCAATTTAAATATGTTTAAACGGTTTAACATGCAAGGTTGAAAAACTACAGGAACTCCCACAGTTGTTGGGAGTAAATTGATGAAATAAGATGAAACTCCACTTTGTAATGCCACTCTTTATAGATCTCTAATTGACAGCTTTGTGTATCTGACAACCACTAGACCAAACATTATGTTTGCTATAAGTTTGGTTGCTAGGTTCATGCATGAACCTCATGAGTCTCATTGGTAGGTAGCCAAAAGAATTATCATATATGTTAGTGGTAAAAAAAAATTTGGATTGTTTTATAATGCTACTAATGATTCCAATGTTCTAGCATACACATACGCAGATTGGGCAGGTAAACTGGATGACCGGAAGAGTACATCAGGATATGCTTTTCTCTTTGGAGGAAATCTTATTTCTTGGAGCAGCAAAAAGCAACCCAATGTTGCTCTATCTAAAGCTGAAACATAATATGTTGCAGTCATCAAAAAGCACATAAGCCATTTGGATGGCAAGACTGTTTGAAGACTTGGGAATCGAAGTTTGTAATCCCATCAAAGTTTATTGTGACAATCAAAGCACAATATCCATGACAAAGAATCCAGTATTCCATAGCTGGAGTAAACATATTGGTATTTGATATCATTTCATTCGAGATCTTGTACAACAACAATTTATCTCTTTTGAATTTTGTCACTTTGAAGCAAGCTCTGACATTTTTACTAAGGCTATTCCAAACGACAAATTAGAGAATTTTAGATTGATGTTGGGAGTTAAAAAAAAATTGACATCAAGGGGGAGATTGAAAACGCTGATGATTCGTAGTTCTTTGGCATGCTCTGAGCTAGAGTTAATTCGTTTCTCATCTCCAGATCATCTCTTACAAGTTTGTTGTTCATCTCCAGATTATCTCCTAACAGCAGTTTTGCATGAGTTCCTTCTTTTAGTGCTTCTGTTGGTTCTATGTCTATTTAATAATCTCTTACCCTTCAACGGTGTGCAAGGAGGAGAAAGCAATTAGTTTTATATTCAATAAATTTTGTAGGTTCTCATAGACCGATTGCTATCTATTGTAGCTCTGCTAAAACAGAGCATATGACTGTATTTTGGTTCCTCTACTTAGATAAATAGTGTATTAGTTATTTTGATTCATTCAGCTCTGCAATCTCGTTTGTGTCTTCAATAATTCTGAAATTGTTGTTTTTTAATTGGATATGAGTTTTTTGTGGGTGTGATTCATTTGGAATCACTTAAATCCTTTTTGGCTCAGTTCCTTAGGAAGATTCACTGGCAAAGAGGAAAATATGGAAAGGGAAGACATCCAAACATTGGTGAACAAGTGATGGGACACATACAATGATAATCGCCTATGCCATCCACTGCCGATTTCATGACATTATGTGGACAAGGTCTATTGAAAGAGATGCTACACCTTCTGCTTACTCCGCACAATCCCTCTATAGAATCTGACATGTAGTTTAAGCTACTGCAAACTTGCATTTCCAAGAAAACTCTTTGAGAGGGTAAGCAAATGGACTCTCACATCTATACAGGCCAATTCGTGTTTAGTCGATGCTTGCCAAATGATACTGCTTACTATGTGCTGTCTCTCCTTCCACACACGCAACGTATCTGGGCAGGGTAAACAGCGTTCACATCTGCACTGTTGCTAAAATGGTTGCAAGGAAAAATAATAAAATGATACCCTGTAATTTGCTACATGTCAGAGGAGCTATTCCCTCTTTAATGGTAAGAAGAGCAGTAATAAAATATTAATTTCCCCTGAAAGACCTTCCAACATAATTTTGGATTGTCAAAATCAACCTTATCGTATTGGCAACGGCTGGTAAGTGGGTGACATTATTTGAGCGAGGAAGAACCAATAATATCCATCGGGTAGTAAAAATTCAGTAATGAAATGTTGATACCAATTTAGACCAAATAGATTTGGCTTTGCTAAAATAGATGGATGAGATGGGACTGCATTGAATTGGATCACAGTAAATCAAGGTTGAGAGATGCGTCTTAACAGCTGCAGGATGCACAGAGTTGGATCACTAACGGGCGCCCTCTATCTCTTGATCATCCACTAAAAAATGACAGATCTGATCAACACATCTGACGCGTATTTTACTGATCACACCAATTATCTCCTCGCTTATTGAATCCACCGTCGCACCTCTTCAACGTTCAGATCTTATATGAGAGAGAGGTTAGATATTCAAATGCATTCAGGACACCCTTACATGAGAAAGGGGTTACATATTCAAATACATTCAAGACACCCTTACATGAGAGAGAGGTTACATATAAATAAGTTGAAGGGCTCCTAATATTGAGGAGTCAAATCTCATCCCTAAATCTCTCAACTTAGGCTCTTAATATTAAAGAGTCAAAATCTCATCCCTAAATCTCTCAACTTTTTCCACCAAACTCTCACAATCTTATTCATTATTTAATATATATCTCACTCAACTATTCAACGTGATAAAATTTACAATATTAATATAAAATGAAGTTGTTGAGCTGATCTTGAAAGAAGATCTAAGGTTAATCGCTGGAAATAAATTTTATCAAGCAATGTGTTTGGCATATTCTCTTGGATTCCAAATGTATAGGAATAGCAATTGCAATAAGCTTTGTATTGCAATATTAGAAAGTTAAAGAAAATACGCTTAATAGTTTTAATGAATCTTTTGAGAAATTTTCAGGGATTTTGTACATGGAACCTGTAATAAAGATATATTATGAAAGTGAAAAATAAGCAACCACCATAGATAGTATCATTTCTAATATTTTTATAGAGGTCCCGAAGTCATTCACGATTCATTCGAGACGAGGCTTACTCATCTTCTCATGGTTTATAGACACTTTCGATGATGGAAAAAATAAAAATAAAAATCACCATATCTTTATTGGAACGGGGTTAGTAAGAATGATTTTTAACTCAAGTGCAGACTGACATGTCTTAACAGAAAAATATCCCTAAGTAATACAACGCCGAATTAGAAACTTTCATTATCGATTTTATAAATAACACAAACAATCCATTTCACAAAAATGTTGACCAAGATTTTTATCTAACCTCATGGTAGCATGTCTTACCATAAGAATCTGCCTAAGTAATAGAACGCCGAATTAGAATATTTCATTATTGTTTTTTATAAATAAAACAAACAATCCACTTCACAACGATATTGACCATGGTTTGAAAAGCATTCAACCCCTTTATGATGATGATGGATACACTCTAAAACCTTCTAATAAATGGAGCTTATTGTTAAGCTGGGTGCTTCGTAACACAATTCAAATTTGTCAATTTATTATAACTTTTTTTTAAAGAAGTTTTTAAGCTTGTTTAGCATAGTATATTTTATTATAAAATTTATGTTTTTGACAAATTTATTTTCAAATATAAATTCATATTATGATATCAAATTATATAAGTTGGTTTAAATTTATAGTAAAAGACCAAACTAAAATCATGGTTGTGGTGGACGTTAATCAATCATAGATTACAATGTTTTTAAGGTTGATGTTTTAAATTGAACAATTGAATTGTAAATAAAATTTCACACCAAATTAGGGAGGAAGGTGCTTTGTGTGTCCACAACATGTTTGGAATTTTTTTATAATATTGAAGTTTTGCAATTTTATGAAAAAAAATAAAAATAAATAAAATCATACAAAATACATCACTAAATTTTAATTTTAAATTCAAACAGGTCTACCAAGCCATTCATATTAATTGAAATTAACCTTTACAATTTCAAGTGGCAAAGAAAATCAAAACATTTAAAGCAAACAATTAACCATTTTGAAAGCAATAAAATTTTTATCCTACAATAAACCAATCAAGTTTTATTTGCATGTAATTTTCATAACATTAAAAAAAATATCGTGAATAATATATTAAGATGATCTTACTTAAAATTTAATAGGTTTATTAAAAAAATAAAAAATCATTTCACAACCTGCTTGAAACACAATCCTTATTATTTTTATTTCAATCAAAATCAAATATTCCATAACTGAAATCTAATGAGTCTGAAATCATTCTCAGTTTTGATTTAAATCTAATTTTATTGTTAATTATGTTAATCATAATTACTTAATAACATTGTATTTGAAGAGTGAGTTCATATATAATTATTGAGAATTTATTAATTAATAAGTTTTTTAAGTTATTGAAATAATTTAAAAATTTATATATTTTCTTTGATGTTATAATATTACTTGATTGATAATATATAAAAATATTATTCAATCTATAAAAGTGAATTTTATGATTGAATGATATTAATATTATATATTATGAAATTGAATTATTTTTTAGTGTTCATTTTTAAAATATTTTTATTATGTTATAGCAATTCATAAGTGAAAATGGGTTATATTTGAAAACAAATTTAATATCTCGAAATTTGTAAGGCATGAGTTAAAGAAATATAATTATGGTATATTGTAAAGAAATTGTCATAGAGAAATGAAATATAAAACAATACACCTTACATTAAAATATGATTCATGATAAATTGATACTTCCAATCTGAAAGAAAAAAGTGAAGTTAAATGGAAGACATGCAACAAACATAAACTAAGTAAATTATTACAATGCTTAAAAACAAAATTTTGAATCTTGAGACTAAAGAAAAATGCTTGAAAATATTTCATTGGACACATATTATTGGAGATTCCTTTAAATTCGCAATTTATATTTAAAATAATAAGGTAAAAGAAATACAATTTTATATAATGCAATGATTAATATACATTATGGAAATAAGGGGTATGAAACAAATTGTCAATTTTATCTAATCTCTTAATTTTTAATAACATGTTTAGCTGCTATTTGAATCTTTAGAGTGATGCAATGTTATAAACAATAGTTTCATTTTTGTAATAAACTATTTGTATTTAAAGTAGGGTTCTACATTAGTATGCATACAACACAATTCGCTTGGTAAGCTAATTTATTTGCTTATCATGCATTTTGTTATTTATTTTTTTAATATTTTACTTTTAGTTTAGATTACAACCTTGGGAAGTTTACTTTTTTCTTGGTTTTTTATTTAACTCTTATTTAAAAAAATAATATCTATATAATTGATAAAGTTAAAATTTCAAATATCAAAAACATTCATTTAAGTTAGGTTTTACATTTATATTGTAATAATTTTTATTAAGAATTATGAGTAAGGATATTAAAAGTAGTGATTATTTTTTTCATTATAAATTTATTAATTAAAAAATTTGAATACGATGAAATTAAAAAAAATGTATTGTATCATTTATATAAATTGTAATATTGAAACATGTATTTTTATTTAAGTCAACAATTAGTTTATCTAGATGTAATTATTTCCAAGATGAAACTTCACCATGACATCCTACATTAAATTATATATTGACTAAAATAAGATATATTTTTTTAATTTTTTAATAAGAAGATTCTGGTTAAAGATTTAAATTATTAAATACATTCATGGATGTATTGAATATATAAAAATGAATTTTTACCAAATGTTTAAAAAAATAATAAAATATGAATCAAAACCCATGTTGGATTTATCATTGGCATGTTAGATATAAACTAGCATTGATGAATTGATTGAAAATAAATCATTTAATCTAAAAATAGATTTTTTCATAATAATTTTTTATTTTATTTTATGGATATGTCTATTTTTTACTAAAAGATGTACCTTATGTTGGTTCTTAGTTGTACACCTCTATCACTCAATCTTGCACACTTGAATAAAATTGCAAACAAAATATGAAAAACACATTAGTATGTCATTATATGTGGGAAAGGGTTTGGCATCTAAAATGGACCAGATGCAAAAAAAGACTCAGAGGCACCAAAAAAGAGTATGGTCAGTTCCCTTCTACTTTTGACTCTACCTGAACCATATTGAGAAAACTTATGGGGTAGCTTGCTCACATTGAGAGATTATGTAATTCAACCTCCATGGAGAATTTTTGTACAAAGAGACACAAATGTGACCAGGGCACAACAAAACTTGTTTAATCCATCTAGGAAGGGTTGTCACATGGAATGAACAAATGATCTAGATCGCATACAAGCTACTACAGATAGATATAAAAGTGCTTGAAATCTTCATTGTAAAGAATTTTCAATAATAAGGTGTGATGGAAGACTATAATGCTAATATTTAATAGCACATGATGCAAGTGCATGTTATATAAACAAGATCTTATGCATTCATAGGAAAATAACACTTATTATATGCAACAAGTGTGTATCATTTCTAGGGTAGGACAAGGTAAGATAGCTATTAATAATAGAAAAGGATGGTGTACTAGTGGTTGTTCGAAAAATAGGGTTTCTTTCAACATACATGATATAACCTATTGTAAAGATGTAGGAAAACTAAAATTCAAGCCATGGAAACTACAAGGAGAAATTTACTTCCATTGATACCAATAGAATGAATATTCCCAAATGATCCTTGAAACCCTATAACATACACTAAAACTAGAATGTTAAATACTTTCTCCTACTAAGTTCTTGAACCCAAGGTGCCTTAATGAGGCATTCAATAAAATATTTCCAAATATCTATGTGAAAGAAGGTTTATAACCTAGATCTATGCCATAGATGGTAACCATACATAAGCACAAAGATAGACATCTAATCAATATAGCATGTAAAACATCTCATTGTATTTTATTAACAAGATAAAATAAACAATCTCATGTATTTTTCATTAACTTGAAAAAAAATATTACATATGCCAATGTTTCAAAATGTTACCATGGGGACAAACATGATGAGATCTCTCCATGTTGGACAGGGGAGACATAAACATGCTCTTACATCTTGTTAATGGTTTTACACTTGAAACCACCTTAGAAATAGATATAATATCTACACACAATAGTTGATCCCAAAAAAATTGTACCTCAGCTTAGAGAAAAATGAATAGCCGAAAACAACCCAAGAATAGAAGAGAAACCCTCTATTTATACATTTTCACCCTTTTCAAATTTGGGACTGTGGGTTGCAATTTGTAAAATTACAAAACATCCCTCCAAATTTTTCTAAGATGCTCCTAGCTGAAAAATATTACTTGCCACACCTCAAATCTTCATCCACTTATAAGAAATATCATTTCTCTAACTACCTCTACAATGAATGATTATGATTTTCATCAAACCCTTTTACTTCTTAACTGGAGATGCTTTTCACATGAGATGAAAGGTGAAAATTCAAGTTAGAGGCCAAAAAAACTTCTTGTCTTCATGTGTAACTACTTGAAGATGTCCTTAATCACTTATTTACATAGCTGGAAACCTCTAGACAGTTTTCCTTCCCTTTAAGCATGCCAAGGAACAACCTAGTTTTGCAATGATGACATGGAAATGTTTTGGATCCATGGCTATTTGGGTGATCTTCCTTAGACTGGCCCACCTTAGATTTATAGACCTACAATATATCCCTCCAATGGAGGTGTTTGGATAAGTAGAGCAAATGAAAATACAATAATTTAGATTATTTTACCTTTATGATTTTTTGGCTCCAATATATATTTTGAACACCTTACATTTTGCACCTTCTCTTTTCCTATTAAGATTTCCTAAGGACCTTGGGGTTCCTTCTACAAATTTTTAGAACTTGAAATTTTCTTTATTTATCACCTTTTTCATTTCAACTCCATTTCCAGCCACATAGTTTAGTAGAGCATCTTGTAGAGGACTTTTCCAAAAGATTAATCTTTTCTCGTACCCATTACTTTCTAACATGAAATTTCATGTACACATCCAAGCTAAAAACATTACTAACACAAAAAAGAGGGCCAAAAATTATGAGCATGTATATCTGAACCTATACCAATGTGTATTTTGAACCCATATTCATTCATGATATACCCCTACAAGAGCCCTAATCCCATATAAAAAAATATAACTTTTATCTGTTCTCATTGGGCTAGAGTTGCTTTACTTCCTACATAACCCTGATAAATGCCTAATAAATTATTCATAAGTGGACATCAAGGAAAATGATTAAGATGGAATTTTGTATATTCCCCTTTGGCATGTAGTTTTTCTCTAATTTATGGTATAAATATTTACACCTTTTATATCATTCACCTCATCAAAATCTAAAATTAGGGATAAGAACAATAATACCAAGCCTGCCCTTTGCATCTTACATTGATTTTACCCTTGAAAAACTTTTAGAGTGTAGCTAATTTGATAATGGTTGGGAAATAGGATTTTCTAATTTTTATCCATCTTATAAATAGAAAAAATATGGAACATTTCTTTTAGTTAGACACTTTAAGACACCACCAACCAATACATTGGTATATTACACTCCTGTAGTAGCCCATTTATCAGTTGCTAGTGAAAAAGGTTGTGGAACAATACATTTTGAATTTACTATTCCCAATTTTATCATTGGATGATTTGAAATATCTAAATCCATCATTGTGTCATCCACACTTATAAATTGAGACCTTTTCTCCTTTGTGGTGCATAAGGAAACGTATAGAGACTTTACCATTATATGATCCATAAAGTGATTGTGTGTCTAGTGCTTGGACACCATTTAATTTTAATATTCAATATAAATCATCAAAAACACCATTAATCTCCAATTATAACTTATTGATTTATGGCCTCAACAATAAATTCAGCCTTTGACACTAAAATTTATCACTCACAATTTGGTTCTTCTATTCCCTTCTCTAGCATTCATGGAAATGATTGGCAATTGAGCTAAAAAATTTAAGCACAAGTAATTATATATTTGAACCAAAATAATGTTAGATTCCTCTCATATTGGTTACAAAGTGTAACAATCTGATCACCAAACCTAGATTTAGTAAAATCTTTAATCTTTCATAGTGCACAATTACCAATCATTTTCATAAATGAATTGAGGCAATCTCTTTTCACATTGATTTTTATACTCACTTCTCTATAATATTTGGTTCATGGGATCCAAATATAGAGACACACATTGTATTTTACACCATGTCAAATATGTAGTCAATGGTTGAAATTCTTCCATGTTGCTTCCTTTTGACTTATGTGAGATGCCAGAAGCTAAAAAAACATTGCAATCTATAATTTTAATGTTTGATTTTCAAACCTTCTACCCTCATATAACTCTACACCACCATTTACAATTTCAATTTGATATCCAAGTTTCTGCTAAACTCCTTTCTAGCTGGGGCCCATACTACTAAAAAAATTTAAACTTTATTTATTCTTTGACTACCAATGTGGGTAGCCTATGTGTAGTGTGGTTGTATGTTATTTCATGTCTCTATTGATGCTACTTTGTACATTGGACATGACATAGATATGTATAATTTGGTTACTATCTATGTGACCCTTGTCACTTTTACCTACAACATGAAAAGTCTAATGGCTTGGCTGTTGAGTATCTCCTTGCTTCTATGTAGGTCCACATCGCTTCCCTAGCTGTGTTCAAAATCCCATGGTGTTCACTTTTACTTCTACCTTTATGGATGTCCTCTTTCATCTCATGTCATTGATCTCATTTTATTAGGTAAAACACACTTAGTTGATCTTTTGAAACTAAGATCAAACACTGACCATTGACCTATATCAAATTTATCATAGTTGTGACACATGTCACCACCATGTTCAACCTAGACCCTTTGAAACTTCTGCTCTGATTCACATCTTTGATCTTCTGAATGCATGATCAACCACAAACTATCAATTTACTTAGTTACTTGTTGACATTAAAATATTTTTTCTTCTTGTGTCCCTTTGAAGGATCTTTGATTTTCCAACCTTCGTTCACCATTGTATCTCTAACAGGGTTCCCATGATGGTGACACCTATCACCTTCTCACTCATCTTAGGGCTTTGTTAAAGTCTTGACCTATTTTTCACCAGCGATCAAGATCTGTATGCTTTACCATGTATCATGGATTGATGGGAACATGCCCTAGCTTTTAATCATGCACTGTGAGCTTGACACTTGTCATATATGTGCTTGTCTTGAGTCCTTTTGATTTTTTCATCTTTGATCACACACTATCAGATCATTTTTCCTCTAGCCAGCATGTATTATTTTATTGTTATCCATTGGGTCAAATGTTATTGGATCCAAATTAACATGAAAATAATTAAGTTAGAGTTTCAAGAACAAAAGACTTAGTATAAAGTCTCAACCTAAGGTTTTGTTGTATACCATACAATCTTTTGGATAAGACTCTAAGCTAAGTTTATAACAAATGGACAAAGTGTTACTTATACCATGTTAATAGATAAAATGTACCAAGGGCCATAGGATATGAAAGGGACCAAACATGAATTATAGACTAAGGTTTGGTCATGTTAATAAACATGACCAAACCTTAGTATAAAAATTTAAACTAAGTCCGTGACATATCTAAAGCATTCCAACAACAACAAAAAACTTGTCAATTTTTAAATTGAATAAAAGGGCCTAAGCTTGGGTAATTAAAATAAGGGTCTTAAGATGATTAGATAATGAAAGTTATTTAGTCTTATATAGGACACTTAACCTCTAAATAACCTTTGAAAAAATAAAGTGGGATAAAAAAAATTAGGCATTTATAGTTAACAAGGCCTTAATTTATTTACTAAAATTTGGGCACTAATACTATCCCTTTCTTAAGGATGTACACCCCCTAAGTGTGTACAAAGAACCTCAAATCATAAGAATAGGTGCCAATCCATTGGGTTACAAAGTGAACACTTTGTTAATTTATACCAATAGAGACCCATGAAGGATCAACAGAATAAGGAAGACTGATGAAAAAAGATCGGGAGGATCTGAAAATGAACACATGATAAAAAAAATGAAACTCTACAAGCAAGGCCCAAAGAAAGTGGGTGATTGAGTAACAAAATAACGAGACTATAAACTATATAATTATGTATATAGTTGTAGACTCAATCAAATATGTGTTTCAAGTGTCTGCCATTGATTGGAAGCTCTAATTTGTCACCATTTAGGTCCCTTAGGAAGAATGTGTGTTCCCCAATTTGATAGTCAATGGAATAAGGACCCATCCACAAGGCATAAAATTTTTCATGCTTTCATTTTTCTTCATGCCTACCATCCTAAAGTAGAACCAAATCACCTACTTGGAAGGTTCTTGGAGTGACCTTCCTATCAATTTTTTTTTTCAGCTTTTCCTTGAACTTGAGGTGTCTTTCATGAGCTTGTCTTAAAATTTAATCAAGCTCAATAATATATTTCATCATGCATTCATAGTGGTTTATTTTCTCATCATCTTCTAGTCATTTCATGATTTGATAGGTTCGTAATTGTAAATTTATAGGCAAAAATGATAAATCACTACTAACACCAAAATAAGATCTTGCAACCTCCTCCTTAACATTATGGAGGAACTCTTTAAAATTGAAACCTTCACGAACCATATAACCTCCCATAAAATGAGCTTAATGGATATTACCAGCACCCCTACATGCTTCACTAGTACCGCAACGTATTAACTTGCTACCCTGAGAATCATATAAGGAATCAATAGTCCTCTTATGAGGGACACAACCACATAAATCCATTTCAATTTCTTTGTTAGAATCTAAAATTCCAAAATTAGAGAGAGGTTTTTTCTCACTCAAATTCATCACCTAGTATCCACTCAAATGATTTCAAAGGAATGTTACATTAAAGGCTAATGGGGAAATGTGGTGGTACAACAAGACACACAACCTAGAACTAGGTAGTTTGAGACATTCAAAACTAAGTGTATGGAAATAAATACCTTAATAAAAATACTTGTGGTGAGAGAAATAATACTATTTCTTGAAGTAGTCTACCATGCTTGTGAATAGGCCTTCTAGATTCTTAAATATGGAAAGAGGAATTTATGTAGAAAACGAGGCAAAACTTTTAGAGGATGTAATTTTTTATTCGTATATTTGTTTGAGTCCATATTTTTTTCAAAATGAATATCTCAAAAATTTAAATGTAACCAAAACCTGACCTCTCAATTTATGTATAATTTTAATATTTTTGGAGGCCATACATGGCCATTTAAGGGCCTAAAATTATAGTTTAATATTATTTTTAGTATTTTTATAATTTTAAAAATTCTATAATTTTTAAACTAGACTTGAAATTTAGTTGATATTTATTCGATAGGTTAATTTTAATGTTCAATTTATATTTAGATATTTTTAGATTTGTATGTGCTTACATGTGAAATTTAAAAAAAATAACAGCTAGTAAAAATAATAGGTTGATTTTTATTATTTTTTAGAGTTACAAATTTTGCATGTCAAATCCAATTTTGAATTAAGTTTTACTTATACATGGTTATTAATTATTGCAATCATTCAACATGAATCAATAAAGGTTATTATTTTATAAACGTTTCCTATTATTATTTTCTTAACTTACAAGTATTTGGGTCCATTATTTAGTATCAGATCATGTTTGAATATTAGACATGTAATAGATGGGGAGAGGATGAGGAGGAGTCACTTAGATGAACCAAAATATGTAAGAGGTACGTAGGTAATTATAATAATAATTTAGATCATTCTGAATCAAATACAAAGGAGATCAAAAGATGATACTGAGGATAATATAGATCATAAAGATGAAATTCTTCAAAAGGAGGAGTAACAAGAATAGTAACCATCAATGGAAGGGAGTAAGGTTAGATATTTAGAAGGAAGGAAAAAATAAATTAAGGTTTACATTATAGATTATGGATGAAGGTTAAAACTAGAGGAGTTGATAGATTGGATAAAAAACATGGAGACATTTTTCAAATGGAGAACCTAAGAGAAGACAAGAAGGAAAAGTTTGCATGCATGAATTTAAAGGGTCATGCTATGATTTGGTAGGATCACCTAAAAATTGAAATATAGAAAAAGGTAAAGAGAAGATCAAATCATCAAGAAATATAAATAAAAATTTGAGGGAGAAATTTCTTCTTATTGATTATTCCCAAACCCTGTATAGAAGATTCCATAATTTGAGGTAGAAAGATCAAAATATACAAGAGTATATTGATGATTTTTAGACGATTTTCATGTGAGTGTATAATAGTGAAATAGATGAACAAATGGCCGTAAGGTATGCAAATGGTTTAAAGTTTTTTACTCAAAATGAATTAAGTATGCATAAAATACTTCCCATGGAGGAAGATGTTCAATTACATTTTAAGGCACCATAACAATAAAATATTCTAATTTTTTTGATAAGAACATCTATGGGCTAGAAAGAGGATAGTCCCCTCCAACAAGGGGGTGAGGTTGATTTAACAGAAGTAGATGTGGGTTTAATATTACTAGAGGAGAATCATCTCATAGTCTATAAAGATAACAAAATAATAAACTAGAGTTTCAATACCAAGAAAGAGGAAAAGGATTTTAGAGAGGACAAATCTATGGTGGTGATAGAGGAGGGTTTCTACATCAACACAGGTCTTATGTTTGTTACAAATGTGGAAAGGAAAGCCATAGAATGTTTGAGTTTCCACACTACCAAGATCAAGAAATGAGGAAAGATGATCACCCAAGAGTGAATTTAGTTGAATCTTAAAAAGAAGAGAAAACTATTGAAGTTGTAGTAGTAGATATTGGAGAAAATCTCATGATGATAAGAATAATGATTGCTCCAAGGAAAGAACATGTCTGAAATAAAGAAGGTGGTGACTCATGGTTGTTAACAAATATTTTTCAAATAATGTATATTTTAGTAGGAAATATATGTAAAGTAATTATAGATGGTGATACTTGTGAAAATATGGCTTCTAAGGACATGATTGATAAACTAGGTTTGTAGTGTGAAAAGAATCCTAATATTTATTAGATTTCATGGTTTAATAAAGGGAATGATGTTACAGTAGATAAAAGGTGCTTAATCAAGTTTTCTAAGGTAAAAATTACAAGGATGAAATATGGTGTTAAGTTATACCAATGGATGCATGTCATATGTGTTATTGGGGAGGCTATGGTAGCTTGATATAAAAGCAATTCATGATGGAGTAAAGATCATGTATAGTTTTTATAAAGGTAATGTGAAGGTAAATTTATTACCTCATAAAGAAGAAAGGCAAAATGAAATCATTTTAACTGTAAAAGAATTTGTTAAAGATATGAAGATGACATGTTATCATTATGCATTAATATATAATAAAGAAGACATAAAAGTGGTGAAAATGCAAGTAGAAGTAGTAATAGTGTTGAAATAATATGCATATGTCATACCTGAATACTTACTAGATATTTTACCACCAAAGATAGGTATTCAAATTCATATTGATTTGATTCCATTATGAACTCTACCCAATCAATAATCTTATAGGATGAGTCCAATAGAACATGAAAAAATAAATAAATAGGTTATTGAATTGGTGAGGAAGGGTGTAATAAGGGAGAGCATAGGTCCATGTGCAACACCATTAATTATAATTCCAAAGAAATATAAAGGGTGGAAGATGTGTGTAGATATTAGAACAACCAACAAAGTTACAATCAAGTATAGGTTTCCTATATCTCATTTAGATGATATGATGTATGTTCTTACATGCACAAAATATTTTACCAAAGTTGATCTAAGGAGTGGATATTATCAGATTTAGATTTGTGAAGGAGATGACTAGAAAATAATATTCAATAATAGAGATGGTTTATATGAGTTGATGGTGATGTTACTCAATTTATCTAGTGTACATAACACATTTAATATGGTGATGAAAATAATATGGTGATGAACATAGTTTTATGAGAATGTAGTGTTAATTTTATGGTGGTTTTTTTAATGATATTTTAATATTCAATAACACTAAATAAAAGCAAATACATGATTTTAGAATTTTATTTGAATTTTTAAGAAAAGAGAATCCCTATGTGAATATAATGAAGTGCAAATAATAGTTTGGTATTTTAAGAATTTGTAGTTTAATTATATGGCGTAACAATAGATGAAGAAAAATTAAAGGCAATTGTTGAGTGGTCTGTCCCTGAGAGCATCATAGATGTAAGAAGTCTCCATGGTTTAACAATTTTTTTGTAGAAACTTCATTAAGAATTTTAGTAGTCTTATTCCACCAATAAAAACTGGTATGATAGTAAAAAAAAATTCATCTACAAGGCTAACAACATAAAGCATTGATTTTTCAAAAAAGAAAACTATGGACAATCCTATTACAACATTACTAGATTTTCAAAAAGTGTTTGAGGTTGATTATGATTCTTAAATTATGGGAAACAATGTTGTTTTGAGTTAATAAGGGAATTCGATATCATATTCTTGTAATAAATTTAATGATATAATAAAAATGTATACTACATATGGTGTTGATTTTAATTTCATTATAGAAGCATTAAGACATTGGAGACATTATATAGTGCCTAAGGAATTTATCCTATCTATTGATCGCGAGGCTTTGAATTTTTTAAACAATCAAAAAAAGCTAAATAGTAGGCAAAAAAATTAGGTTTCTTTCTTGTAGGGATATAATTTTGTGTTGAAGTACAAATCATGAAAATAAAATCATGTAGATGATGATTTGAGCAGGGGAGTGGAGTTGATAACTACTATGGTGAGTGAATTATTTTGATTTGAATTTATAAATAGAGTATATGATACTAATCCATTTTTTTATAGATACTTGAGCAATGTAGGAATCCATTGACAGGGGAGAAAAGTAATGTTTATGATAAGTATCTTATGCAGGATGGTTATCTCTTTAAAAGGAAACAATTATGTATTCCAATAGAGTCTCTAAAAGATAATATAATAATAGAATTACACAATGGTGGTTTTGGTGGATATTTTGGTAAGTTAAAGACAACAAATTTGGTGGAGGTGAAAAAGATGATTAAGTAGATTGGAAAAACCATTTGTCAATGAACAAGAAAAAAATAGAGTGCAGGTTCTAGACAAGAAGAAATTAAACACAAGGCAATAAACTTATGATAAGTATTTGGTATAGTGGGAAGGATTACAATAGGAAGACAACTTGGATTAGAGAATCAGAGCTAAAGAATATTGATAAGATAAAATGGTACCAGTATTATCAAAGTGTCTCATATGAGTTGATTTTTTTTCAATAAGAGGAAAATGATGTAGAAAAGAGGCCAAACTTTTGGAGGCAATAATTTTTTATCTATTTCTCTATTTGATCGTATTTTCATCCAAAATGTCTGTCTCAAAAATCTCAGTGTAGCCATAACTTACCCTATCTTATTGGACATTTTTAATATTTTTTAGAGGTCATACATGAACATTTGAGTTTTCAAAATTATAGTTTAATATTAATTTTGGAATCTTTTTAATTTTGGAATTATATAATTTTTTTAACCAGACTTGAAATTCAATTGATATTAATTTGATAGGTAAAATTTAGTGTTCTATTTATTTTGAATATTTTTTCATTTATTTTCACTCGCATGTGAAAATTATTAAAAATAATAGGTCAAATTTTATTATTTTCTAAATTTTTGAATTTTACATGTCAACTCTAATTCTGAGTTGTGGATTATTTATGCATGGTTCTAGATCATTTGAATCATTTAATACAAATAAATACATGTTATTATTTTATAAGATTTATATATTAGTATTTTATTACCTTGATAGTATTCGGGTTTGTTATTTAGTATCAGAGCAATTTTGAATCTTGGAGGAGTAAGGGATGGTGAGAGAATGAGGAAACATTAGTCAGATGAATTAGACTATGTAAGATATATGGAGGAAATTAGAAGAATTAACCAATATTTTTGTGAATTAAATACAAAAAAGAGAGTAAAATGATGCAAAGGATGTCATATGTCTTGAAGATAAAACTTTGTAAAATTAGATACAATCAGACAACCACCATCAATAGATTAGAGTATGGTTAGAACTCTAGAAGGAATAAAAATAATGAATCAAGGTTGACATTCCAAATTATGGAGGAAGTTTAGTATTAAATGAGTTGATATATTGGATGAATAACATGGATAAGTTTTTTGAATGGAAAATTATGAAAGAAGATAAGAAGGTAAAGTTTGCATGCAGGGAATTAAAGGGTCATGGTATGATCTGGTGGTATCCGATGATGAAATAAAGATAGAATAAATTTAAATAGAATATAGACTCAAAGGAAAATATGGATAAGATGATGGAAAAATTTATTCCTATAGATTATGCCCAAATGATATACATAAAATTATAAAATTTTAGGCAGAAGGATCATGATATACAAGAGTATATAAATTATTTTTACAAGCCTTTCATTCAACTGGATCATGGAAAAACTAAAGGATAGATGGGCGTAAGGTATGTAGATGGTTTGAGGTTTTCTATTCAATATGAATAAGCACACATATAATACTTTAGATGGAAGAAGACTACCAATTAGCTTTGAAGGTAGAATAAAAAAAGACATAATTCTAAAGAACATCTATTGGGCCAAGAAGTGAACACTCCCCTCTAATATGGGGATGAAATGGATTTAATATAAATAGATTTGTTTTTAATAAACCCACTTTCTCAACTGAATGAATTCAAAAATATATATAATTTTCTCCAGTGAATGTTTTGTCAAACATTGCATTTAACTCAACATAGGCAAAATACCACATAATCTTATCAATGTTTTGAAATTTATTCAATGGTACAAAAAATATCTTGCTATGTCAGCTTCTATCTTATATGTATACAAAAAACCTTCCAATGATAAATATTAATAAAAAATTATTCATGCTAGTTCATACATAAAAATCCATCTTTTATCAACATCTTTCTAAATCTTTATTCCATCAATCACTCCAATCGCAAATCTTTGAAAATCTAAACATCTTTTTGGAACATTTGACATGTATGCATGCAAGTAATAGTCAACTTCCTTAAATTTTGTGATAATTTTAAATGTGTTTACAATGTTTTAAGAAAGATTCATATTTATGAGCCTTGTAATGAATTAAAATCATATATGGAACAACTATTATTTGTAGTTGAACACATATACCAATTATGTGCCCTTGTATCATAGATACACCATCATTACCAATAAATACTAACATTTTAGCTATATAACACTCATCCATACTAGTTATATCATTTGAATTGGAAATAATCAATCTATAAAGGTTTTTAGCATTACCCATTTTCCTTCATTTTATGTATAGCTAACATATGATGTTTCCTTAAATGGTTATGAAAAGTATAAACATCAATACAAATACATGGTGTATTATCTACTATGGTGATCTCATCAATTGAAAGTGAGATAAATTGTGCCTTTTTTACTTTTTATTTTAGATCTCTTTATCAACCATGGCTATATGTTTTACCATTTCCCAAACATTGCTATCTGACCAATGGGATTGTGGAACGTTATTAATTTATTATGTTACAACAAAATCTTCTACTATAAGAAATGATATAGGTCTACCTTTTTTTAGAATGTGATAGATGGTATAGAATTGTATATTTTTGGCTTGAAGGTTAGCTAGAGTAAATTTTTCTAACAAAGTTTTGATTATTTTTCCTTTCTTAATGATATTTATTAGACATATCTGAAGATCTTCATACTCTTTTATGTACCTTACATGCATGCATTATTTTGCATCTTCTCATCTCTATATTTTTAGTTTTTGTCCATCATTTTAATTTACTCACACACATATTTTTCCATAATCTTTCTTAACTGTGTCCAATTTAAGTTTAACTTTCTAGTAATTTCATAGTTTCCAACTACATATTGTATAATTATATCTCAAATGAAAATATACAAGTAATTATATAGGATTGATTTACATAATAATAATAATAATAATAATAATAATAATAATAATAATAATAATAATAATAATAATAATAATAATAATAATAATAATAATAATAATAATAATAATGCATAGTTTGGATTACATCACATAATCATTTAACATAGATTCACATCACATAATATAATCATATATCATAACAATATGATATATGATGACATAGAAATAATATATGTAATGCATATGCACTATAACATGTATACACTATATTGTTTATTTCTATAACACCCATGTGTTATAACACATACATGTTATTTTATGAAATAAACAACAGTACTTTGTCAAACATTTATTTTTATGGTATCTTGAGGATTTTGAGCCCACAAACATTCTTTTCTTCATTATGTATATTCCATATTGAAGACAAGAAGACTAAAATTTATCTTTGGGTCCCATATCATAAAAAGGAATCAAATTATTCCTTGTGTCTCCACGATTAAAATAAATCAAATAATTTTTTCTCTAGTCATGGGTAATAGAGCTTATTCAAACAAGAGAAATAAGTTAAAGAATATAACACCAAATCAGTTATAAGAGTTGAGATTTCAAAAAAAAAAGAAAGAAGAAGCTAAGAATGAAATAATTTCATTTGATACAAGATATAAATATTATCCCTAATGATCCAAATTTCATAGATAATTATGAAATTGACAATAATGAATTGAATAATGATGATGGATATTTACCTCTAAATCCAAATTAGTTTTGAATTCCATGTTCAAAGTAATATTTTTTCATTTTGTTGATGATAAATTTATGCATGGTGATTTACTCTTATAAATGAAGATAATTTAATGGGAAAAAATGATGAAAGTAAAATTAAATAAAATGCCATCCATAATTAAATAATGAAATAAAAATAAAGAAATTAGTAGTGAACATAATGATTTTGAAACACCATCTAACAAAATTCCACCATTAATAAAACCTCAAAGGATTGTGTGTAGAAAATACATGTTCTTAATTGAGGTTGATAAAAACAATTTTAAACTAATGCATAATAAAATGTCTGACCACCATTAAATAAGATTAACTAAAAAATATGTCATAATTTATTTGATAACATATATATTTTGCTATTCAAAATTTTTAATTTATCTATTTGTTGATGAAATTAATTAAGATGAGACATAGAAATTACACCCTATGACTAAGAGCATCTAACATGGATGATGAAAATAATGTAATTTTTAAAAATATACATGATGCATATCATATTGTAGCCCTAAAATTATTCAACAAAGATTGTAATGTTGCCCAACATATAATTATAACTTGTGAAATAGCTGGTCAAATAAGGAAAAAAATGATTGATTTTAAAAATTAGTTGAGCATTAGACATAAATAATAAAATTAATTATAATATGCCCAAGACTTAATTATGCCAATACCACTAAAGTCTAGGCATTCTATAGTAGACTTCCTTGAAAAAAGAAGACTATAGTCGATGCTCTGAAAGATTTAATTGCACAATTTTAGAAAAATAATACAAGAGTTTCATTCAATACAAGAGATGTAGTGAGAGGAAACGTTGATGCTCATAACCATTAATTGTATTCAAAACATATTTTTGATAAAACCTAAACATAATTGTAATATGATTTTTTATAAAAATTTCCACAAACTTATTAGTCAAAAATATTTTGAGATGGCCAAATAATTTTAATTAAAAATAAATAACACACAAACCATTTTTTGTTTTAGGCAACATTTTTAATTTTTAATGCACTATGATATTTTTCACCATATATGTTGTAATTTACTAATTGGGAACATTTTTAAAGAGTGTGGTATAGAATTTCTACCAAAATCAACCAAGGAATTACTCTAACAATTTTTTTAATTACCATATGAGTAGTTCTTTTATAAAAAAATATGTTTGGATTGAAATTATTGTAATTGTGTTGGATTACCAAAATTAAATAATTATATCCACGAGGAAAGTACAAGTGCAATTAGACAAGTATTAGCTGGTATGAGAAAATACAAATCTATAACTTTCAAGTAAAATATGGAAAAGAATAAAAAAGGTCTGAGATTTTTAGAAAACATATACCTATTTCAAAATTTATGGTCAAATTAAGGGAGTAAATTATCATCTACAATAATTTGTTTACATATGATTTATTATGCAAAATGAAATATTATTCAGTAACATAAATCTAGATGGTTGGTTTTTTACCATGAAGTTTTAGAAAATCTAATTTAGTGCCACATAGTGTGATTAAAGATAGAAATAATCATTTAGAATATTAGTTACCATTAATTCTATTGTGCTCTAACACACACACAACATTTTATAAATTCAAATAGGGACCCATTTTTATCATGATATCCTTATTCAAAGTCCTATAAGATTTAAAGATCCATGATATTAATTTTGATATGCATAATTCCAAGGTTCCCCCCAAACTCGAATGTTATAGAATTTTAAAACTATGAAGATCAAATCTTGAGAATTTATTATGATTTATTTTAACCTTGGATTTTCATAAATTCTTCAAAATTTGACTTTATTATTCGAGCATTCATTGTGATTTATGATGTCCTAGTGTTTTTATGATTCTCATGTGCTTGAAGGATTATTACAAAGACATAGAAATTATTTGAGTTTATAAAGACTCTAAATTTTTATTTTTACCAAGTTTTAATATCTATAAGAAAGGGATAGGTGGTAGGATCATGTTCATCCTTTGACCTTCAGCCCTTGCATAAATTAAAATGTCTAGATATCTTAGATCCCTAATATATTGGTAGATAGAATCGCCACATTAATTGGATGTCGTTGAATTTTAATAAGGGTTTTGTACCTGATTGAAATCCATGTTACAATAAGTCATCCACGTGGAAATAATACATTTAATAAATATAATGTTCACTTTATAAAAATTATAAGTCTTTCAATTAACCATAGCCTTGAGATCATACCATGTGGTCTAATCCCATGAATACAGAACCTAGAAGGTCCAAACCAAGTTAATGGCCTCATGACCTCTCAAACTCAAGGCTCTGAGTCTCTGAACCCTTAAGATTAGGCCATGTGATATAACCATGTTCAATCAATAAATTTTATTGGAAATGTCTGGTTAATGGTCTAAAAAACCTATAGCCTCTAGCCTTTGAGTCCTTAAAATTAGATATCAATCCACATGGATCAGTTTTATTAACTTGTAGTTCATAAAATATTTATATCAATATCATAAGGATACCAACATTAGGTAAACAAGATGAAGATAAGTGTCATAATCAAGGAGATTAATGTACATAGTAAAAATAAATGATTTTAAAAACTAAACAAAGGTTGGTAAGTGAGACATAGACACATATCTTGAAAGGATGACTAGACACATAAAGTTGAAGAAAGTTTCCATATGGCAAACAATAACCCCCCAAATCTGACTGTTAAAATTAAATCCAAATAGAATTAAAATCATAATTCATTATTTACATTGATGTCACACAAACTATGAATTCAAGACTAAGTTTTTTTTATTATATAACAAATACGAGCAAAAAATGATATTTTTCTAGTAATCTACAATTTGAACATTGCAATTATGAGCTTTTGAACATCCAAAATACCAAGTTTTCTTATTATGAATTTGTAATAATGTTCATAAAATTTGTGAAGGATGTACACAATCTTAGATTAGTAAAATGTATTCTCCAATACCATCTCATATCTAGGTCCCATTCACATACTCCATTTTATAGAGTATCAAATACACATACATTGCATTTGCCAAACGTTCCCTAGATTTCAATTTCTCCTACTATTAAACTATCTAGAATGTAATGGATTAAATAACACCATAATACCCAAAGTATCATTTATCCTAAGAGGATAAGAAATACATTAATGACCTAATACCGATTAATAATATGGGACTCCATAATGTGTCTAAAAAATAAATGGTAATGCCCTACATAAATTGGATTGATTCTTTGTTCTTTAATGGAACTTGCAATGTAGAATTATTGCATATTAGGAAATGAAAGAATTTAATTTCATATTATTTGGGGTGAGAATTTAAATTTATCTTAGGTTTTGAGGTCTTGAAGTTACTAAAATTAGATGTTAACTACTATATAGATGGAGAATAACACTATAGATGGAAAATTGAAATAATGGTTGTTGAAAAGAGAGAAGTTGAATTCCAAGGGAGGCATTTACTGCAATAGCATAATCATGTTTAGGATTAATATTAGGGTAGTTATTTCCATTTAAAATAGGTTTTATGTCTTCTCAAATATTATTTATGTGCATGTAAAATGGGTCTTATTTTTGGAAATTCTATTGACTTTAGATAAAAATTGTGGGTCTAGGGGAGATCATAAATGTCATATTATAGGCATAAATATTTGTACATGAATAAATGTAAACTGATGGTGATTTTTATGTGATTTATTATTGTTATATGTAATCATTGGGATGGTCCACATATCTCATGGATAACTATGTGAGTCACCCATTGAGTCCTTGAATAATATGATTTGTGAAGACTATTATTTTTTGTTTGTTTATAAATTTAGAAATGAATATGTAATAATTTTGAGAAAATGTATATTCAATTATATCAATCAATTCATGAAATTTAAATACCTAATATATGTTATAATTTTAGAAGGATCATATCCAATATGGGATATTATTGGTACTACCTAGACTATACCATCATCAATATTGAAGGAATAAGAGCACCCCTTTATTTTTTCCATGACACATCCTAAACTAAGTGGTAGAATAGGAATTTTCACACCAATTATATGATAATATTCATGAGTAGATCAACCTCAAATAATGTGATTCTTATCACAAGACCCATTAAGCATTGTGAAGCTTTGATTTGTAGTGACGATACCTCAATCAAGTGGAAAAGTTAAAAACCCATCACAATTTAAATGTGGCCCAATTCATATAATAGGACCCCAATAGAAAATCTAGGAACTATCTTCAGCTCCTCTAGGAGAGAAAATGATTTAATATTAGATATGGTCACTAAGAATATGAACATGATCCTATATTTTTTATTATATTCGATGATTGTAAAGTCTAAACTCATATGAGGGACATTCATTTCTAAATGATCATTACCCATACCATCCAATATGACCAAAACATCATTAAGGAACATGTAAATGAGCTAGTAATTTAGGAAGAATGATCTTAGATCATCAATGGGCTCCTCCATATCCATTGGATGCAACAAAATAGTGCCAGCCTTACTCTCCCTTAGAAGAAGAAACCAATCTATCATAGGGAGAACTTAACAATAGAAGGTAAGAGAATATCCAAATAAAGAATGAGAATCTCAAAGGAATCCCTAATCTAGATCTGACCTCTATCCATCAAGTGACTACAATTTCAGGCAAAATGATTATAGTTATGAGGTTTGTACCTCCTACAGATGGCAAAACAAGCATATTCTTTTGGGCTCCTCTAGATCCACTTAGTTCACTTATGTGAGTAAGTCCCTAAGTTTATATAAATTTATTCCTCATATTTTTTATCTACTCCTCCTTTCCCTAAAGTTTATCTAGTTAGTATATATCATATCTATTGTGGGATATCTCCTCAAACATTCCTTATTGTACCAATTTCCTCTCAATCGAAGGGAATATGACCCTCACTCCCCATCACAACTATAGGAGAAAAGAGTCATGATATATGATTAAAGGGACTTTTGTCTCTTTTTATTCTTATTAATTACTATCCAATCAACTTTTTATATGAAATCCTCAAAATTTTGGCCAAATAGGATGTAAAATTTGATCACTTTAATGAGCTCAAATCTATCTACATCATAATTTTGTATGTTATAGCCATATTTGATTTTAAGGGGTCACTACCAACTTCACAAATATTATTATTGAATACAATGGAGTGACTTCTATCTTGGGCTTTAGTAACATTGAGATCAACTTTTGGATTGTATTCATCTTCCTGACTCCTAGAATTGTCATCAAAACTGACACTTTTCACTAGACAATGATTAAGATGAGAGTCCTTCCACTAAAATTTTTACACCTTTTTATTATTATTATAAAAGGCTCTATCCATATACCCATATTTAAATCATACTCAACATCATAACAAAAGCCCTTCATTTTCAAGGATTTAAGTCTAGAAATGGACTTTAAATTTAGTTCAATGGTGTCAGGGAGATTAATGGAAATGTCAATATGATAAAGGATACAGATGAAAGTGGTGCATAAATAGTCTATAGCAGAAACATACATTTTCATTATCTCACCCAAATCATTTCCTATTTTCAAAAGGTGGATTTAGACTAACACTAGAAGCGAAGGTATGTTAGACAAATACAAATAAGTCTAACATTAAAGGATTGAGTGAAGTGATTGAGTGAGTGGAACCAATATTTCATTTAAATAAGTTATTGGTCCATGGTTTAGATCCATTTTTCAAAAACAATATTAATATCTTAAGGGAAGATTAAAAATATCTATGAAAAGTCACCAATATTAATCTAATTTAATAAGGCTTTAATTTGGGGGCATATGGTAGCATGCATTTCATCAAATTTAAATGTGAGCTTGAGAGTGGTATTCATGGCTTATAACTAAGTATCAAATTTGATTTCATCATAAAAATTATAAAACCCATACTATTATTTAGATGCAGTTCCATTAACATAATTTTAAATCCATGCAATCTACTTTCTATATTGGCAAAGGAATGAGGCAACACAGTTGATCATGTAATTACACCACTCTACAAAACTAAAATCATATGGATGATGTGGACCAAAGTTAAATGTTTTTAAAATGATTTAGATAGCTCCCTCTATGATAATAAGTGATGTATTAGTAATAAATTTACTACAAGTTACTTTATGAATGCCACCTTCCCATTCTAGTCTACAAGTAATCAGATTATGGTTAGAAATGACACCTTAAAAGTGATTCATGATAGTTCTCCCATCATAAACATAAAATGATAACATGTGTTTCTTATGAAACATTATTTGGTCTAATCATTTCATAACACAATCAATGCCAACTTTGAAGTTGAACCAAGAAAACCATGGTTTAATAAATAAGGAATGTTATGTAAATATGGGGTCCAACAAGCCCCATATATCCTTAAAATAATACAATGATTCAAACACCCCATTTAATCATCACATAGAAAGCTCAAAAAATTTATCTGCGGGACTCTCAATTAGATTAAATTTACCACAAATCAACAATTTGGAAAATAATAAATTAGCTATGAGTCATCACCATGACTTCATTTTATTAAATCCATTATTAGGAGCATAAACATTGAGAATCCCCAAGGTAATAATTAAGGTATTTTTTTTGCTGAAACCAAAATACTAACACCACCACATCCATCCCTGTGTGAAGTGGAAAATTACAATGTGTTAGGATATATGCTTTGAGGATAGGTCTACAACATAAATCTTAGAATCTTAACTTATTGAAAATGTGTAAAATCTAAAATTCTAAATAGCTGATAAATGAAACACATATAATTTTTAGAGTAATTAGTTATAACTTAAACATTTATTGATAGTAGATTCATTCAGCATTGGCCATGTGTAGTTATCCCTATCCATCCTTTAATCCCTCCTATAATCCAAGGGCAACAAATCAGTTAACCAATAGTGGATGTTGGTGTGGTAATAAAACATTCCATATATTGATGGAGTGGTTTTTAGTCCCATTATATTCCCATGGGTAGTCATTATTTACATAATAAAGATTGCGCAAATTTTTCATGGTGGGAGTACCTACGAAGAATATCCCAACTCTAGAAGTTATAATGAAAAATTATTCTCTTGAGAACCTTGGCTAGGTGGGGAAATAAAAAAATTTAGAGATTAAGTAGTAATTAGATAGAATAAATAATTTTATCCACTTTTCCCAAAACCTCTTGGATTTTTCCAATGGTAATACTGAGAAATAGCTTATGGGGTTTATTATATATAGGAATATTATAGTTATACATGATTGTCCACTCATTATTATTTTTAGCCACCTTTAGCTTTTTAGGTGGTGTTTTCTCGATAGAAGGCCTTGAGTAGACCATGATGAGGCAGCCCAAAATCCTATGGTTATGTTATTTCAATTAAAAACATGTATCTAAAAGGTTAACATATTCAAATTTTATAAAAAAAACTTTAGAGCCTACCTATGTCAATATCGGTAGACTCTTTAGTATTTTTTTCAAATCAACTTCAACATAGATGCATTTAATGGAGAATTTAATTTTTTTTCCATTTCATATCAAATCACTTGCTTTATGGGTTTCAAATATCAAAAAGGAAGGTTATTAATAAAAATGGAAACCTGGAAACTCATTTTAGACATGCTCCTTAAGGGATGTCTATTCAAAGACATAGAAATTACAGGACCATGGGGACACAATAAATACGGTATTCTTAAGGAACCAACATCTCAACCTAGAAAGACTATTTTTAACATATGATGATTCCTTAAAGGAGAATAGTATAATACCATTGATTAGCTTACAAATACTAATAACATAAAATCTTAATGGCTCCCAATGGTGTCTAATCTAAGTATCGAGAGAATCCTCAGAGGTTATGCATCTAACATAGTATGCACTTATACAATATCTACATACCATATTAACATATTATAAATAGTATTTATTTTTAATAAATCATAAATCTAAGATTATAAAAGACTATACATCATTGTAAAACTTCTATATAAATTTTCAAGCTTGTTTCTATGTCATCCTTCCCAACATCAATAATAATTATTGCAATTGATTGGTTGAGATCTATTTAAATAACATTAGTCATAATAAAACATTCCTTATATTGATGGAGTGGTTTTTAGTCCCATTATATTCCCATGGGCAGTCATTGTTTCCACAATAAAGATTGCACAAATTTTGCATGGTGGGAGTACCTACAAAGAATATCCCAACTCTAGAAGTTATAATGAAAAATTATTCTCTTGAGAAACCTTGTCTAGGTGGGGCAATCAAAAAATTTAGAGATTAACTAGTAATCAGATAGAATAAATAATTTTATCCACTTTTCTCACAACCTCTTGGAGTTTTCCAATGGTAAGACCGAGAAATAACTTATGGGGTTTATTATATATAGGAATATTATAGTTATACACAATTGTCCACTCTTTATTATTTTTAGCCACCTTTTGCTTTTTAGGTGGTGTTTTCTCGATAGAAGGCCTTGAGTAGACCATGATGAGGCAGCCCAAAATCCTTTGGTTATGTTATTTCAACTGAAAACATGTATCTAAAAGGTTAACATATCCAAATTTTATAAAAACAAATTTAGAGCCTACCTATGCCAATATCGGTAGACTCTTTAGTATTTTTTTCAAATCAGCTTCAACATAGATGCATTTAATGGAGAATTTTTTTTTTTTCCACTTCATATCAAATCACATGCTTTATGGGTTTCAAATATCAAAAAGGAAGGTTATTAATAAAAATGTAAGACCTAAAAACTCATTTTAGACATGCACCTTAAGGGATGTCTATTCAAAGACATAGAAATTACAGGACCATGGGGACACAATAAATATGGTATTCTTAAGGAACCAAAATCTCAACCTAGAAAGACTATTTTTAACATATGATGATTCCTTAAAGGAGAATAGTATAATACCATTGATTAGCTTACAAATACTAATAACATAAAATATTAATGGCTCCCAATGGTGTCTAATCTAGGTATCGAGAGAATCCTTAGAGGTTATGCATCTAACATAGTATGCACTTATACAATATTTACATACCATATTAACATATTTTAAATAGTATTTATTTTTAATAAATTATAAATCTAAGTAATATTATAAAAACCTATACGTCATTGTTAAGCTTCTATATAAATTTTCAATCTTGTTTCTATGTCATCCTTCCCAACATCAATAATAATTATTGCAATTGATTGGTTGAGATCTATTTAAGTAACATTAGTCGTAATAAAGAGAATAGTTATAACCAAATTTATATTCTAACGTTGAAAATATTATAAAGATGATTTGATAATTTAAAAAAGAACAACAACAACAACAACAACAACAACAACAAAATGTAGAAACCCTAGTAGGACAAGTTTTGTTAGTGACCTCTCACTTAAACAATAAACACTACAAGGTCATATGAGTTACCAAAGGATGCAATGTAATATTTATTTTATATAAGAACCCTTTTAACTCATGAATGATATAAATTGTCTTTGGATGCTCCATAAAAATTTAATTTGACATAATTGTCATTTAGAGGTTTTCAAGAGATCAAAATATTTTTATTGGTTTGAAGAGGGAGGATGATATTTTTTTCAATAAATTCTATTTTAAAAAATTATGACAATCCTTTCTAATGATTTTATTTTCTAGATGTGACCCTTAAACCTTGAAAACTTGTTAAAATATTGTCTTGATTTTTAAAGTGAGGAATTCTTCAGAAACAAATAAGTTCTTAACAAACAAATGTAAAGCTGCAATACACAAGTTTGAAATGATGAAAGAAGCTATGATGATTTGAAAAAAGAAGGTTATAAATGAAAGAATCATATATATGAATTTTTAGACTTATATTTTTTAATTTGAATTAATTAAGATGAAAATCTTATTAAATTTCAATACTAAGAATTTCCTAAAAAAGCTTTAATGAAATTAGGACAAGCCGTACTAGATTTTAATATGTTAATTTTTATGAGTACATTGATCAACTTTTAACTACGATACAAACATGATGCTATTCCATATGTTATCAATAATGTTGTTTAAATAAGATTTTTTTAATTTCTTTGGTAATCGTCTTAACAATAAAAGTAGTCTGTCAACCATCCTAACTTTTTTATAAGGTGTGGTGTATGATAAAAACAAAGGGGATGTAATTAGTTTTGTTCTTTTACTTAATTATTTCTAATATATTTATAAAGTATTTTTTGATTGTATGTTTGAAAATATTATCTGGGATTATTGAATATGAAGAATATTTTGATTCTCTATTTCAGATATTTAAAGATATTTGTATCTTGATAGATGGATATAAGTAATCATCATCTTTACAAATTTAAATACAACTTTTTTAATTATAAAATATTTTTAATAAATTGCTCTCCATTCTTTTCTTCTTAATTTTGAGGCAATAAATATATTAATATTATTAAAAATAAAAATTAGAAAACATTGTTTGGATGATATATTAGAATTATAAGATCACTCCAACAGCACTTTATACAATATCAATTTTAGAAAGGAAGATGATGGAATTTGATCCAAGTTTATTCTTCTTTGTACGTTGTTTTTACACAAAAACAATTGCTCATTGGCACCTTAGCTTTATACCAAGAGTAACGGCATTGATTTCTACTGGATACTAGTTATAAATAACATAGTTTTTATTTTAATCCAACAAGAAACTATGAATCCATCTTTGATAGGTATGATGATTTAAGTTTATGTAAAACTTGTACAGCGGTCATTAGCAATATAAACAATTCAGCAGTTCAGATTAAGATTTATTTTTATGTAGTAAAAAGTAACTATGAACATGAAAATTAAGTGTTGCTTTTAAATATAAATAATTAAGTGCACTTGAATTGTGCCGTTGTTCACAAACTCACTCCTACATTTAACCTACAACAAAATATTAATTCACAATAAAATATGTTTTTGTGCCTCTGTCCTATTTTAAATTATTGAAATATTATTAGAAAATTGAAGTATGGCCCAATTTAATTTGAAAACAAGAATGTATTGTTAAAAGGACACAAAAACTGGGAATGGATTCTTGGTAAATATATCAAGTTTCAGAAAAGAAAACTATTGCGAATTATTCGAATACACAGAAAACAAATTTATTTCACATTAAGAATGAATCTTATGGAAAAGTCTCAAAGGAGAAAATAATAAATGAAAAAAATGCTAATTTAATATATTGCTACGTCATTATGTAGACACTTCACAATTATAATTATAATTATTTAATTTTTCATATTAAATATCTAGAAATATTATTATTTTAATAGATAAATATAAATGATTATCATCTTTTCCAATTAGATTACAACTTTGCAATAAATTCTTAATCTTTAATTACATACACTTTATGTTCTTTTTTATTACAAATGTTTTATATAAATCTTAACTTTTCAAATTCGCAACAAAAATAAACAAGTGTATCTTAAAATATTTTTACTTATTCAAAGATGTTTTAATAAAAGCAAGGATTACAATAAGAATAATTCATGTTGCATTAAGTGGTTGTTTAATTTATGTTAAAATAGTTATAATTAAATTTGAACATGGTTGTTTTAATTTGAAATAACTCTTAAAAAAGTAAGATATTTATAATTAATAATTTAAATGGTGAATTGATTGAAAGTTGATAATTAGTTTTTAGTTTTAGATTTTTAATTATTTTTTGAATGTCTCTACTTTATAAATAATATTTGTTAAATATATACATATCCACTGATAATGTGAGAATCTAAAACCGTCTTTTTATATTCATTTATAATGTAAAAATATTTATTTATTTATGTATTATTTTTATTTTATGATTATATATATATATGTCATGAAATTTAAAATAAAATTGAAAAATTGAAAAAAATAATGATTTAAAAAATAAATAAAATATAAAAACATTAATATTAAAGAAGAATCATAATAATTTATTATAATTTAAATAAAAAATTTATAAAATAAAAATAATGCCATCAATTATCATATTTTTTGAAATGTAACTGATATCTACCAAATCCATAAATATATCATCATCCTCGAAGATAAGAACACTTGAAATTGTATTTGTTTTCCCACTACCGTCTATGGCCCTCTATAACTATTTTATAGACTACTTGTATACACCGTCACCACCAAACCATACACCATGTTTGTGGTGGAAGCATAAATTCTAAGCCAACAATATTACTCATTTAATCAAAACTAAAATATTAAACTTCAATCAACCAAACTTGATACACTATATTTTATATGAAAAGTGAGATATTAAACATTAATCAAACCCCATATAAAAATTTATTCTTTAAGTTTTTTTAATAAATATTTTTAATGTCAGCGCTACCGTTCTTCTCATTGATAAAATTCATACGAAACGGTTTTGGCCGATTCGTTTGCCTTGTTTCCTCTACTGCAATTAGTGGGCCCTCTGTTTTCAGCGTTATCTTCCCATTACCTTTTTGCAGTCATGCCTTATCCGTGGACGTCGTCTGTTTTGAGCGTTATCCTTCCACTGCCTTTTGGCAGTCATGCATTATCTGTGTTCCTTATCATTTTAGTTGAGACCTCATTTTTGCGTGTTTTGTCTTCTGGTTCCTCTTTTAATGAGTTTATTTTCTCTTAGAATTAATGCCACGACCATTGCTATTTTTTAAAGTTATTTATATATCCTTAAATGGATATGCTATTTTGAGTTTCCATGAATATAATTTCATTGTTAATTAAGATAATCATAAATATTTGTATTTGGGAAGTGAGTTGATGCAGAAAAAATAGGTTCGAAAATTCAGTTTAATTTTTTTTTTGGAAATTGTTTTATTTTTAGAACCGAAAGTCAATTTCAGTTGAATTTCATTTCATAGCCTAATTTTAGTATTTAAAATATTTCAAGATATTTTTAGAACTGTACACATTTACATACGTGATATTTGAGTGGAGCATGATGAAATAGAAGAGCAAATGGCTATAAGGTATGTAAATGGTTTAAAATTTTCTATTCAAAATAAATTAAGCATGCATAGAATACTTAACATGGAGGAGGCTTATCAATTAGTTTTAAAGGTAGAAGAAAAATAAAATAAACATAATTTCAGAAGGAAATCCATTGGTTCAAGAAGAGGTGAATCCCCTCCAATAAGGGGACGAAGTGGGTTTAATACCACCATAGGTGGCTTTAATACTAGTAAAGGTGAATTATCACGTGGTAAAAAAATGCAAGATAATAATACGCAAGGGTTTCAATACCAACAAAGAGGAAAAGGATTTCAGAGAGGATAAGGTTATGGTGATGTTAGAAGATAGTTTCTGAATCAACATAGATGTTATATTTGTTATAGATGTGGAGCAAAAGGGTATAGAGTGTTTGGGTGTCCACACTATCAAGATCAAGAAATGAGGCAAGAAGATTGTCTAAAAGTAAATCTTGTTGAGACTGAAATAGAAGAGCAAAATGTTGTAGTTGTACTAGGTGATGTAGGAGAGAATCCCATGATGAGAAGAACCATGATTGCATTAAGGAAGGATCAAGTGCAGAATAAAGAAGGTGGTGATTCATGGCTATGATCAACTATTTTTTAAATAAGATGTACTTCGAATGGAAAGGTATGCAAAATAATTATAGATAGTGGCAATTGTAAAAATATAATTTCTAATGAAATGATTGAGAAACTAAATTTACAGTGTGAAAAACATCCTAACCCTTATCAGATTTCATGGTTTAATAAAGGGAATAAGGTTATAGTGGATAAAAAATAATTAATCAAGTTTTCTATAGGAAAAACTTAATAATAATGAAATACGGTGTGATGTTATTTCGATGGATGCATGTCATGTGTTATTAGGGAGACCATGACAATTTGACAAGAAAGTATTTCATGATGGAGCAAAGAACACATATTTTTTGTGAAGATGGTACAAATATAGTTTTGTTACCTCTTAAAGAGGAAGAAAAGATAGAAAGTATGATCTCTATTAAAAAAATTATCTAAGATATGAAGGGAATAGGTTGTTATTATGTATTAATAGCAAAGAATGAAAAAATAGAAATGGTGCCAATACCAACAGAAGAAGCAAGAGTGTTGAAAGAATATGCATATGTTATGTCTAATGAGTTACCATATGGTTTACCATCAAAAGGAGATATTTAACATCACATTAATTTGATTCTAGGATCAACTTTATCCAATCAAAAAGTTTATAAGATAACTTCAACAAAACATGCAATATTAAATAAACATGTTACTAAATTGTTAAGGAAGAAGGTGATAAGAGAGAGTCTGAGTCCATATACAATGCCAAAATTGCTAACCCCAAAGAAATATGGAGGATGGAGAATGTGTGTGGATGGTAGAGAAATTAATAAAATTATAATAAAGTATAGATTTCCTATACCTCGTTTAGATGATATGATGGATGTGCTCGTAGGAGCAAAATATTTTACCAAAATTGATCTAAGGAGTGGTTATTATCATATTTTATTTCATGAAGGAGATGAATGGAAAACTACATTTAAGACTAGGGATGGCTTATATGAGTGGATGGTGATGTCATTCAAATTATCTAATGCATCTAGTACGTTTATGAGGGTGATGAATACAGTGCTACAAGAATATATTACTAAATTTATTATTGTTTATTTTGATTATATTTTGATATTTAGTAAGTCTAAAAAAGATCACTTAAAGCATTTGAAAATGGTAATAGATTTGTTAAGAAATGAGAAGTATGTAAATTTCAAGAAGTGCAAGTTTATGCAGAATAGTTTAGTATTTTTGAGATTTGTAGTTTCAACAAATGGTGTGAAAATGGATGAAGAAAAGATAAAGTTAATTATTGAGTGGCCTATTTCAAAAAGTATTACATAGGTTAAAAGTTTCCATGGATTAGTAAATTTATACATAAATTTTATTAAAAAATTTAGTAGTATTGTGGCATCAATAACAAATTGCATGAGTGGTAAAGAATTTGTATGGACTAGATCAACCATAGAGAGTTTTGAAAATTTGATAAAGAAGATTACAGAAAGACCAATTTTAACATTACTAAATTTTAATAAAGTGTTTGAGGTTGATTGTGATGCTTCATTTGTGAGAATTGGTCTTGTGTTGAGTCAAGAAGGAAAGCCAATATCATATTTTAGTGATAAATTGAATGAGGTAAGAAAAAAGTATTCTACTTATGATGCTAGACTTTATGCAATTGTACAAGCATTAAGACATTTAAGGCATTATGTAGTGCCTAAAGAGTTTATACTATTTACATATCATGAAGATTTGAAGTATGTGAATACACAAAAGAAGTTGAATAATAGACATGCAAAGTGGGTTTCTTTCTTCCAAAGATATACTTTTGTGTTGAAACATAAATCAGAAAAACAAAATAAGGTAGCTAAAACATTAAGCAGGGGGTAGCATTATTAACTACTATGGTGAGTCAAGTAATAAGATTTAAAGCTATTAAATAATTATATGATACTAATCTATATTTTGGCAAAATAGTTAAATAGTATAATAATCTATTAAAAGGTGGGACTGATATTATTCATGATGAGTATCTTATACAATAAGGTTATCTCTTCAAAGGAAAATAATTATTTATTTCCTTTGGGTCTCTAAGAGAGAATATAATAAGAGAATTATAGAGTGGTGGTTTGGCTGGACATTTTGGTAAGATGAAGACAATAGCATTGGTAAAGGAAAAGTATTTCTAATTAAAGATGAAGAGAGATGTGACAATGTATGTTTCAAGGTGCAGAGTAAGTCAGGTAAATAAAGGACATGCATAAAATACTAAACATCACATGCCATTACTGATTCCAAGAGAGCCATGGACAGATTTTAGTATGGAATTTGTGTTGGGATTGTAAAACACACACAAAGGTAATGATTCAATTATTTTTGTTATAGAATTTTTTTTTTAAAAATAGTTCATTTCATTTCATGTAAGAAAACCAATGGTGCCAATAGAGTTGAAGAATTATTTTTTATGGATATTATGAAATTGCATGGTGTTCTAAAAACTATTGCTTCATATAGGAACAAAAAAAATTGTAAGTCATTTTTGGAAGATCTTGTGGAAGAAGATGGGTACTAAGCTACAATTTAGTATTGAAAATTACTCACAACCAAATGATCAGATAGAAGCTATGAATAGGAACTTGAAAAATTTATTGAAATGCATAATGGGAGAGAAGCCAAAGCAATGGGACTTGGCTTTACCACAAACTATATTTACATATAATAGTTCAGAGAATAAACCAATAGGAAAGTCACTTTTTCAAATTGTTTATGGAAGAAATCATATGGGTATTTTATATTTGGTATAATTTCCAATTGTAGATCAAATTAGTGATGATGCAGAAGTGTTTACAAAGCATATGCAACATTTACAAGGAGTAAGAAGAAAGTTACAAGAAAGTAATGAGAAATATAAAGAAACAATGAATATCTGAAGAAGATCCAAGGTATTTGAAGAAGGAGAGTTGGTATTAGTTTACTTGAGGAAAGAAATATTTTCTAAAGGCATATATAATAAGTTGAAGTACAAGAAAATTTCACCATGTAAAATTATGAAAAAAATCAAAGACAATGCTCATGAGGTTAGTTTACTATAGAATTTTGATATTTCTCTAGTATTTAATGTTTCATATTTATATGAATTTCATGAAGAAGATGTTGAAGGTGACGAAGATGAAGAGGTAAACTGACAGCCATAGGTTTCAAATAAAAAGGATAAGATAGTGCAGGTTTTGGATATGAAGATAGTGAGCATGATCCAAGGGAATTAGAATAGGTTTTTGGTCTAGTGGAAATGATTGTAGCAAGAAGACAATGATTTGATTATAGAATAGGAGACAAAGAAGATTGACAAAGACAAATGACAGAAATACAATCAGGGCAACTCATGAGAGCTAAGTTATTTTCAACCAAAGGAGAATAATGCAAAAAAATTAAGGTCCAAAAAGTCAGTTTAATTTAAAAAAATTAATATTTTTCTATTTTTAGAAATTGTATATTTTTAGAACCAAAAGTCAACATTAGTTGAATTTCATCACATAGGTAAATTTTAGTATTAAGAATATTTCAAGATAGTTTTAGAGTTGCACATGGTTGAATGCATGACTTACTACAAATAGAAATTGCTAAAAATATAAATTTTGTTTTAGACGTTACATTTTAGAATTTTTGTATGCCAACTCTCAATCTATGTTGAGGCTTATTTAAGCATGGTTTGAGTTGTAATTATTTCAAACAATCAATATGAATCAATTCAGAGTATTGTTTTACGATCTTGACCTGTTGGTAATTTTTCTTGTTTTTGTTAGTTTTTAGGTTCATTATGAATTCATATATAATTATTGAGAATTTATTAATTTATAAGATTTTTAAGTTATTAAAATAATTCTAATATATTTGATATAATAATATTATTTGATTGATAATAGATAAAGATATTATTCAATTTAAAGAAATGAATTTTATAATTCAATAATAATATTATTATATATCAAGAAATTAAACTATTTTTCAATGTTCATTTGGAAAATATTTTTATTATGTTATAGAAATTTATAGGTGAAAATTTGTTATAGTTGAAAACAAACTTAGTATTTCAAAATTCATAAAGCATTAGTTAAAGAAATATAATTATGACATATTACAAGAAAAATGTTATAAATATATATATATATATATAAAATACACTTTACACTGAAAAAAAATAAAAATTAAGTAAATTGTCATAATGCTAAAAAAAAAATTAACTTAAATCTTGTAAAAAAAAATACTTAAAAATATTTCATTGGCCACATATTATTGGAGATTCCTTTCATTTCACAATTTACATTTAAAATAAAAAAAGTGAAACAAATACAATTTTATGTAATGCAATGATTATTATACGTTATGAAAATAAGGGGTATGAAACAAATTGTCAAATTTATTTACCCTTTTAACTTTTTAGAAAACGTTTAATTCTTATTCGAATCTCTTGGGTGATGAAATGTTATAGACAATAGGTTCAAATTTGTACTAAACTATACATTTAAAATAGGGTTGTACATTAGTATGCATACAATAAAATTAGTTTTAATAATTATAATTATTATTATTATTATTATTATTATTATTATTATTATTATTATTATTATTATTATTATTATTATTATTATTATTATTATTATTATTATTATTATTATTATTATTATTATGACAAGTTTATTTTTTAATTGGTTTGTTTTTTAATTTTTAAGAAAAAAATTAATATCTATATAATTAAAAAAACTGAAATTTCAAATATTTAAAAAATTTCATTTAAGATATGTTTTGCATTTATATTGTAATAAATTTTATTAATAATTGTCAGTAAGGATATTAAAAGTTGAGTTTTTTCATTATAAATTTATTAATTAAAAAAATTTAAGTATGACTGATCTCAAAAAAATGCATAGTATTATTAATATAAATTTGAGGCTTGGAATATATATTTTTATTTAAACCAATAAGTAATCTATCCAAATGGAATTATTTTTAAGATAAAACCTCACCATGACATCTTACATTAGTTTATAGATTTTACTAAAACAAAACATTTTTTAATAATAAATTCATGCGTAACTAATTAAATTATAAATATGTTGATGAATGTATTAAATATATAAAAATGAATTTATATAATTTTTTTATAAAACAATAAAATATGAATCAAATCAAAACCTATATTGCTTTTATCATTAGCATGTTAGTTATGAAAAATCATTAACGAATTGATTAAAAATAAATCATTTAATCAAAAAAAATATCTCCTCTTAATTAAAAAGATGTATCTATATATATTTTTTTTTTAGATTTTTACCTTATTAAGTAAAAGATGTATCTTACATGTGTTATATAGTTGGTCGATATTATAATAATTATCATAACTATTTAAATATTATTTTAACTTTTCACTTTTAAAAAAGCATTTTTAATAATATTTATAGACAATGATAAATTTTATATAATTTATTTTAAAAAAATTATTGTATTAAGGTGTGTGGTGGTGGTGGTGGTGGTGATGATGATGATGATGATGATGATGATGATGATGATGATGATGATGTCGTCGTCATCGTCTATTGTTGATTAGTATGGAATTTAGTTTAGATACATCACGAGATTAACGTCTCCTTTTGATATATATAAGAAATAAAAAAATACATCTTAACAAAAGACAAAAAGGACCTAGCCACCAATGAAAAAAGTAGAAATGACCTAAACAAAAGAGAGAAATTAGTGGAAAGAGCATAACCGCTTTTACCTAGTGCAAGAATTAGTTGATTATATATACCAAAAGTTAAAATGTAATAATGGATCACAAAATCGATGTATCTAAAAAAAACTATTGGAATCCCTCAAGAGACCCAAAATTTCTTAATTTTACTAGATCCAAAACCAACTTAAGCATAAAAAGAGGTCTAAATTTCTAGCACAACACAGAATACCCAACCAAAAGAGAAAAATAACCATCGGGTTCCTTTAAAGACCAAACACATCAAAAATGACTAAGAAATATAATATATTCCCGAAAAAGACCCAAGACATACAAACATCATATCAAATAAAAGATAAAAAATTCAATCTTGTATTTCGAAATTTTTGCTAGATCCGAAACCCTGAAGAAACTGGTGATTAACTGGAACCGAAACTAGCCTAGAGACAAAAGAAGTCTCAGGTCTCAAAAATATATAAACCTATGGAGGTTTCATAGATTCCAACTTCCATCCAAAGATTATACCGAGTAACATCAACCAAGGAGTGAGGCTAAGAATGCCAAGGGAACTCGAATACAAACTGGAAAATATGGGTTTTGAACCCATTCCCAGTAAACAGTAAAAGTCACTTTTGGTTTGGTGTGGGAACTAGCCTTGGTTAAGGAAGAGGGAGGCCCAGGTCTCATGGAAATTAGATAGTCTAGGGAAGGATTTCACCTGAAATTTGGAAAACTAGCTGAAATAAAGTTTCTTTAGAAATTTGTAAATATTTTTAACAGTCACGAATAATTTTTTTATTTAAATAATAATATGATTTTTTTTTTTAAAAATTACAATTAATTGTGAAATTGATAAATAGTAATAAATTTCTTTTGAGACATATATATATGAGATTACAACTATAGACAATTCAATAAAGTTTAGATGAATAATTATATTATGAATTCTTAATTTATTATTTATTATATAATATTAAACAAACAAAAATATTTTGTTTCCTCAACAATCAAAGATAAAAATTCTCAGCTAAGAACATGTTTACAAGTGTTTATTATACTGAAAACTATGAACATGGGTATAAATTGGAAATTTTGAATAACAATTTTCTAAATCTTAAAGTTTTTTAAAAAAAAATTATCATGCATATAAAATTCTGAACAACTAAAAAAATTATTAAATGAAAATTATATATATATATATATATATATATATATATATATAACATAAGTTTAATATATAATTTTTAATATTCAAAAAATCAAAACTTAATATAAAGTAGTGCATATATTTAGTGTAATATGCATAGTGATATTCATATATTAATTAGATTAAATGTACATTTACTTGAAGTGATTTGTTTTACATTTATTGTAAGTGTTTTTTTCTAGTTGGGTCATTTTTCTTTTCTTTGTTATATTTTTATTATTTTGTATGTATTATTAAATTTGAAATATTGATGAATTTATTTTCTAAGGTAAAATATTGTTTTAAGTATTTCCAATTTTAAAAAAGAGAAAAAATAATATTTTTTTATTTTTAATTAAAATATTATTTTATTTTAATATTCTTTCTTATGAATATAATTAATATATTTACAATATTTGATTTAAAAATATATATGTTAACATGATAGTTATATAACAAAATAAAAAGTCAATTTTCTTTTTAAAATATATGTTTTATCCACTCATTTTTAAGTACAAATATATATCATTTTATTTCAATTTCTTAAAAATTAAGTTTCAAATAAATATAAAAATATTTTTTGGTTAAAAAAATTCAGCACTCTTATTAAAAACATCTAACTTTAGTAATAATTTTATGTGCATCTTATTATGTTTAAAAGTAGAATAATCCAAAATTAAATATAACAAGTTTTTTGTTTTCTCTTATTATTTGTATGCAAGTGACATATTTAGATTTTATTTGTTTTAATTGAACCAATCATCATTTTCATTTTAAAATAAGATTAATTTTATATTTGACTTAATTATTACACACAAACACGGGTTTAGTGGAAACACAAGACGTATACCAAACACCTACGAGATATATATTGCAAGAACTTATTTTTCAAATGATATTATTACGGAGAAAAAAGACAAACTCAACTTTATTGGGATCCTTTCCATGAGTAACGTTATTCAAAAAACTAGTTTCCCTTTAAGTGAATCAACTACAAGAAAAAAATCACAAAAGAAGAGGAGGGTGTTAGAAAAGACTTCCACTTGATAATAAGACACAAATAAAAAATGTATAATATTATTTGTATTTGGATTTTTTAATTTTGACAAAAGGAAAACTATGTGACACGCTTAAACAAGTTTATAAATTAATTTTAAAATCAAATATAAAAGGGAAAAAACTATGTTATCTAATGGAATTGTCAGATAAAATGAAAAGATATATAGCTTTTGCAAACATTCATGTGAACACTATATTTTTTGACATATGAGATGATGGTATTATTATTGAAAATAAGATAGATATATATAGTTTAATGCATGTTGTTGAGATAGCTAACAAGCTTGAGATGTGAATAAGAAACATTTTACTTAATGTTATTTAAAATTTTATATATCATTAAATAATGGAGAAAAGATACAATATTTAAAGTCATACAATATACATTTTCTAATGATAAATATGGGAAAAAAAAATAAACAACAAATAAAATAATGTTCGAAAGACACACAAAAACAGAGATAGATAGTTACTACTTAGTAATAGATAGAGAATAATTAGCCAAAAAACCATCATCCAATAATGCTCATCCTAACATAACACAAATTTACAGAAATTAGTCAAGAGGGAGCCACAAACACAACTAATTACTACTTGAATTAAGCATAAAATATCCATTACCTAGCTCATCTTTTGACTCTTTGTGGGGGATAACATTTAAAGCAAATCCTTTGTTGAGTCTATATTTTCTCTTTCTCTATACTAAAGTCCAAACCTTCTTATCATCAGGATCCTGAACATGAGATGCAAGTATAGTAATTTCTATTAAACTAATTTCTTAATAACTTTTACCTCACGAAGGGGTGCTTCAGGTTGCTTTGATTTTTTGCCTCTGCTTTATTTAGACCAAATGCAAGGTCCCCACTTAAATATTCAAGTTTATCTAAAATTTATTCTTAACCATTTCCCTCAGTTTCAACACTTACCATAAAAAGATGGTTGGTAAGTGAATCATTCAATCAGCTAGCTTTTTTGTTATTTGGAATTACTATAATCTATGTATAAATAGTCAATCTCAAAGAAACTATGGAAATATCATAGAAATCCCTCATAGTCAAGGGGTTAGGTCTATGATAAGTATTATATTTTCATGTCAATTATTATAGGTATATTCTTGGATGTGTCGATGTTAACTTAAATTATATTATAAGATGCATCCTTTTACAATTTTGAGTTTTAACTTTTTGAAAATATGATATAAAAAAATTTTCAAAAAAAAAACCTTTTAATAAACTTAATTTTAAAAAAAATAAACTCAATTTTCAACTCCATTTAGATATTATTCATTTTGAATAAAAATAACTATTAACATAACATTGACACACTTTAAATTTTTTATAGGACTATATAAACAAATTTAAAATTTTAATCCAATTAAATATTTGATTTGTACCAAACATACCTCTAACTTTCC
>JARHVA010000617.1:3815000-3827500 GCA_037957365.1 Torreya grandis | reverse complement strand
TATGAAGAAATTTTTAAAAAAAATGGTGAGAATTACCAAAATTGGTAGCTAAATGGTTATCCTGATTGAAATACAATTATTTTAACCTAAGAACAAAATAAACTATAACCTATATTGAAGAAAAGATAGTCCAGTTGTAGAAATTGCAAACCAACTAGACAAGACCAATAGATCATTGAGTTGTTACAATATTAGATAGATATATAATTCAGTTTACAGTCCAAGGATACATAGATTTTGAAGTTGTGAAGGACTTATTTGTCAAAGGAATTCAAGGGAAATATTTGTAGTGACTACCTATCATTGTGAAGATGTTGGTTGTGGACAAGACCATGGTGCCTACCCCAGCCAATATGGAATAGTCACTTTGGGTATATGGTGGTGTTTATGACATGACAATAAATGATGATTAGATGAGGGGATAATGCTTGAACCTGAATCTAGAATGGAAACATCAATAAATAAAAGTCAGAAGAAAAGTATGGATTCAGAATTAGAGATATGATAATAGAACAAATGGAGTAAATAAAATAATACCTAACTAGCTATGACTAGAGTTAGGAGAAGTAGTAAATCAGATGAACAAAGAACACAAATACATAACAAGCGAGATGAAATAAATGAATAATTAAGGACTAAGAAAAATTAAATTAAATAAGATAATGAATGTTGATTGAAAAAATGAAGTTATAAAGAATGAGAGGAAGAAGAGATGTTCAAAGAATAAGATACTAATAGTGTAAAAGTAGAACAATTAGATGTTAGATGTAGTGCACGACTATAAGAATGGATATTAACACTAGAAGGACATGGAGAATTAAGTAAAGAATCAAAATAAATTCATATATTAATTGTAGCTTTAAGCTTAGAAGAATAAGAAATCATAGGAAAAAATCATTCACTACAAGAGCACACACACCTGTAGCCCAATTTCTTATATTATAGCAAAAATTTGTAACTAGGTGGATAAGAAGACAATAGTTGGAAAGGTCCATTTTCAGAACAAGTGCATAATTAGGGTATGAAACTGAAAAACATCAATTCAAAAGGCATTGAAGGCTCTAGGGTTTATTTAAATCAAGTAGATAAAAGAAGGAAACACAAAAAATAGAGTGCATAGGTTGATTTTCATAGTTCACAAAAAAATATTCATAGCATGTAAGTAGGATTTTACATAATGTAGCCTCCTCTTGTAAGAAATCCATAATAAATCCCCTCAACACCACTTTACACCATGGGATTTGTAGGAGCATTTATAAATATGGTGACATATGATGGGTCTATAGACCCTAAATAATACTTACTAACCTATGAAATGAGATGGCAAGCTAACGGCATTACTGATGAATCCATCAATAAGTGCGAGTTAATAGTGCCACTAAATGGAAGAAAACTTGATTTTATATACTACAAATAAATTGTGCATCCAAGTATACAAAATGATAAGTGATGGCTTATCATAAACTTCAACATAAATAATTGTACAAGTTAGATTATTCAATAATTGAAAGAGAAAAGGTAGAATCTAGGAGAATAAGTTTATGACTATGATCATAGCTTCTTTGATATTTTGAATAAGGTGTAATTTACCTTAGCGGAGAAGGATAAATATGTGTGGTTTATCAAAGGATTGCATTCTAGAATCAGATTTGATATAGCATAGACTCAATATGCTATTAAGGTAGATATTAGAGATATTGCCTTCTGAGTGGAGAAAATTGAATACTATGGAGAAGCTCCTATCATAAGTTCTAATATTGAAAATACATCACAATATTTTATGAAGACGATGGAGGAATATCATGAACAAGATAAACCTAAATTAAATCTATGGTGTATGGAGCGTGGGAAAGAAGAACATCACACAAACAATTCTCCTAAGATCAAGATAGAGTTTTGAAATATACGTAGAGTAGTAAGGCACATAACAATGTAGTGTCACCCCCAAATAAAATATGTTAAAAGTCTATAGAACTTATATTTCAATTTTTTTATGTCACACAATAATAATGAAAAGAACTATAGGGATTTACATGAGCTCAAATAATACATTATGAAGAATGTGTTCTCCATCACTATGTAACAAGTGTCATCAATAAAATAGATAATTCTAGGCTAAGATGTTGATAAAGGTTATGTAATCAAAGCAATTCCACAATGTATTCCTATCTCACCATAGTATGAACCTCAAGGTCTACCTAGTTGGACCCCTCCTTCGCCGAGTTGGACACCACCAACACCATAATACCAATACATAGAAACCTAAAATCTAACAATGATGAAGCAGCAACAAACTAGTTAGACCCCACTAGTTATGAAACACAAACTTAGAATTGGAGATAGTACTCAACAACACCAACATTGAAATGCAATGCAATAATAAGGAGGGTATAGAAGAGGTTATCATTCAAACAGAGGAGGAGCTAAGGGGAGATATAGAGGAGGTTACCAAGGCTATAGAGGGAATAATTATCAATACCCTCCATTGTAATGATATTTATGTGGATAGTATAATCATGTGCAAGGCAATTTCCCTTTGAATCCCAAAATATAATCTTAGTATACATACTCTAGATTATATGACTAGCACGAGATAACACATTGTCCTATCTTAGAAAATAAAAGAAAGGACAAGGTCATTAGGAATGTTAACATGGTGACTTCACATCCAAAGGAGGCTGAATTTTTGAATTCCATTACAAGACACCAACATGTAGAGATAGGAATACCTTCTCTCAAAATGGCTCTAGAATATGTAATTTTGAATGCAAAGCAAGATAAATAACTGCATCCAGCTACAAAAAGAGGGTTCATATATGAAGCTATGCAAATGTTGTAAACTATTCAACACCAAGACAATAATAAAAAATATGTTGTCATAATAGATGCCCAAATATATGGATAAATCATGCACATTATGCATCAGGATGGAGTTTTTACTACACTACCATATTTACTGAAGATTTTAAGCACACTGCACAATCAAGACATGTCTTAAAACATCACAAATATGATATATAATCTAATGGATTGTGCACATAGAGGGAAATAGAAGACATAAAATCTTGTTCGGTATGTCAAAACAAAGAATCTATGGGATGTAGATACATAAATTGACATTGAAGTTGTGGGATATGAAATTCTAAATAACATATTTGAGTTTGGTAGTACAATCAACATGATTCCTAGATATACATGGGAAACTATTATATTACCAATTACAAGTTACAGCATAATAAATATGATTTTAGAAGACTATGGAAGTGTGTAACCATAGGTAGATTAGAATTCATTGAGATCAAAGTCATAGAAGTACCCCTATGAGGTGACATTGAAGTCATCAATATGAAGATAGAAACAACACATTACCCTACACTGATTGGTAGGAAATGGGCATATGATGGTCAAATGACTATCAATATTGTGCAATATTAATTATATGTACACAAAGGAGATAATATTATCATAATTATTTTAAATAATGTGTAGAAACTTGACATCATTATGGATGAACTAAACTCTCCTTATGTCACACAAGAAACTAGCTAGATGAAGGTAAACTATGAAGAGAACTTAAAATATCTACATGCAATCGAGTGTAACTTATTATATGACCATATGAAACCCTAGGTACATTCTTTACTTACTCAATATCTAAATAAATATGACTAATGGAAGCCTAAACCAATAGTTAGTCATTGGCACCCCAAATTGTCATAGAAGATTGTGTGTCGATGTCTGGTAAATCCTCTACTCATTTAGAAGTTGATTTTCTCTATCAAAAAGATGATAATATGTAGGATTATATAGATCTGACCATAGAATGCACTTTTCCTTTGTAAATATCTTCATATTTTAGTAGAGACTCAGACACCCATCTACTCAAATGGGCTCATGGTGATCATGAACTTTGACCTAAGAGAATGGACTTCACCCATGAGAAATAACTTCCTTCATAATATGCAATTAAGGATATCAATAAATTCATTATGCACCTACAAGTTCATGTACCTACCATAATCCATCAGATCATTTCTTTGAATTGTTCTCTAAAGGTATTTATAGTGACATGGTAGGCAATTCATAGAAATAATCAACTCAATTGGGATGATGCATGTGAACTTATGATTAATAGATTCTAACTACCATAGGAAATCAAAATTAATTAACCTTTATTTCAAGAAGTGAGTTCCTTAAAATCCATATTCACAAATGTGTTGAATTCTAAACTAAAGAATGTGTGGTACCAAACTATTGGGTTCACATCTTTCATTACATACTTGATCCTTTACCAACATCAGATATATGCATCAGGAATGAAAGAGGGAGATAAATAATTAGTGGTGGGTGCATAAATATTTAATACAAACATTTATTTTTGAAGATGATAAGCCTCTAGATCAAAATGCATTACTAAAAATAAAACAATTCTTATGTCATGGGTGCTCAGAAGATTTAAGCACCGTGATAGAATCCACTGTGTAGAAGAACATAGTCTGTGATATAAATACAACATTACAAAGATATAAAGCTACCAAGATAGAATAAGAATATATCATGTAGTCAGGAAACTCAATTTAATATGAAGAAGAGGACATTAAATATTCAAACACTTATGGTGATATCGATCTCACTAATTTGTTTGAATTTGAATGGTTAGTAGAACTAGTAAAGGATCCCATCATAAAACCTGCTGAAGAAGACAAGCTATGAAACATACAAATTTTTGAATAAGAAAGTAAAAAAATGCTTCAAAAATCTATTTTTGATGAAAAGTTTAATATTTACCATGATCTCATTAAAAATAATGTAGAAAACATCAAAAGTGAGGAGATGCCTAACTTGGCACATATAGATAATTACTATACCGAATCTAAAGTTTATGAAGATATCCAATTCCTATGACATTACCAAGATCTGTTTCCCACTAAATTTTTAGAGGTTAAAGGAGTCGATCAATCTCTAGGCAAAATGCATATAAAACTCAAGGAGTGTGCATGACTCATAAATTTTTTTCCATAAAAGCTAAATCTAAACATGAAGTTGAAAGTGAAGGCTGAACATGATAGAATGCAAGATGTAAGTATAATCTATCCCATATAAAAGGTAGATTGGGTTATCCCCATAGTAGTAAAGCCTGAGAAAATAGGGGAAATAAGTGTATGTGGTGATTATTGAATTCTAAATGATGTATGTGTGAACGATCCATTTTTAATGCCCTTCACAGATAAAGTTTTAGAATGTATCATAGGTCATGAATTCTACTCCTCCATGAATGGATTAAATGGATATCATTAAATACCCATCATACAAGAAGTAAAAGATAAAATAATTTTATCCATTGAATGGGGATCCTTTGTGTACAAGGTAAATTTTTTGGCCTCAAGAATACATCTGTGATTTTTCCTCGACCAATGGTGAATACATTTAAATATTTTATTCACGACTTTTTAGGCATCTATCTTGATGAGTACATATTCTTTCCTTTATTTAAGGAAAATGTTTTCAAGTTGTGCCTCATGTTATAATGCTAACAAGCTCTACACATTGCCCTGAATTTGAAAAATTATTATTTTTTCGCCTTCTAGTGTCCTTATAGGTCATATAGTGTGCAGTAAAGGCATTTTGGAAGGCTAGGTCAAAATTATAGCCATTTTGAGTATGCCTCCACCAGTCAACTCCATGAAAGTGTGATATTTTCTTGGCCATATAGGATACTATCAAAATTTTATCAAATGATACACATCCATTTCATCTCGATTGGAGTATTTACTATGCAAAGGTGTGAAATTTGTTTGGAATTTTGAGTGCCAATAATCCTTTATCAAACTGAAAAAGAGACTAGTTACTACACTTATTCTCATATTTATAGATTAGGGCAAGCCATTTCATATTCATATTGATGCTTTAGGTATTGTAGTCACTGTTGTGCTTTTATATCCAATAGATGGTGGACTAGACCACCCTATTCATTTTGCAAGCCAAAAGTTATCTGTCATAGAAATGAATTACACACCAAATGAAAGAACAAGACTGGATATATTTTTCACACTATATAAAATTTGAGACTATCTTCTTGGGACACCATTTAATGTTTTCAAATATCATCAAGCTCTACATTACTATGTCAATAAGCCAATTCTTGGAGGATGCATTTATACATGGTTAATGTTATTTTAGGAATTCCAATTTTAAATTAACCTCAAGCCAAGTAGATAAAATGTGGGGTTGGATCATCTTAGTTATATTCCCCATGGGGGAGAACTAGAATAATTACAAGAATATTCTCTTGATACCCATCTATTTCATGTTTCTATGATTCCCACAAATTTTTATATAATTGCTAACTTCCTTGAACAAGGAGTATTTCCTACACATTAGCAATAAAGAGACAAGACATAGTTTGTCACCAGAGCTTTGCCATATACCATTGAACATTGTCTTTTAAATCATTTTGAGAGGGATTAAGTATAGTGTTTGGTAGTCCTAGAACATGTACGTCCACAACTCTTATAAGAGGCACACCAAGGAATAACAAGAGGACATTTTTCTAGAGAATCTAATGCAAAGAAATTTTTATAGAGTGGGTTATTATGGCCGTATATTTTTCATGATGCATATAGAGTAGCACAATATTATGACATATATCAATGTATGGGTAAAACACTACAATAAAATGAAATTCCCCTATAGCCTTTGTTATTCGAATAACATTTTGAATAGTAGGCCGTTTATTTGTTTAGATCTATAAATAAATCAAATAAACACAGTAAATCAAGGTATATTATCATTACGATAGATTAATTAATTAAATGGGTCATATCTACTGTGACACTTAACTATGGTGCAAAGCACACAACAAAATTTCTATATGAGAATATGATTACAATATTTGGATGCCCCATAAATCTCTTTAGTGATCAATAGACACAATTCTTGAAGAATACCATTAAATCCCTTATTGAATAATTCATGATTTCTTATCATAAAAGTAATACATACCATCCATAAACTAATGACCAAGATGATTTTACTAACAAAGTGTTAGGCATAATGTTGACAAAGATATATATTGTCAAGAGGGATGACTGGGAAGATCACATTACTATAATTGTATGGGAATATTACACACACTATAATAGGCCTACATGTTTTATTTCATTCATATTGGTCTATGGAATTGAATCAGTTATGCCAATGAAATATTTGGTACCTTGTTTACATAATAAAATGGTCACGAGACTAGGGGATGATGAGTCCTTCACCAAAATACTTCTTTAACTGAATAGGATAGATGAGTATCATCACAAAGCATTTTGGATGCAAGAAATTTACAAGCAGAGTTAGAAAACATGGCATGATATGAATATGCACTATAAGAAAGTTCATAAAAATTAACTAGTTTTGTTATATGATAGTCATTTTAGATCATTTTTGGGTAAATTACATATTATATGGAAAGTGACATATGTTATACATGAAATATCATAGTAAGGAACCATTGTTTTGATATATTTATAGCGAACTATTTTTTCAGGGTGGGTGAATGGATGTAGGCTTAAGTCCTACCACCAATAGTCTAAATTGATCTTTTTCTGCTAAGTGAGTGGGTGTTGAGTGGCACCAAGTATATTAGGATTTCTCATTCTACATGTTTTATCCTCTCTCTCTCTCTCTCTCTCTCTCTCTCTCTCTCTCTCTCTCTCTCTCTCTCTCTCTCTCTCTCTCTCTCTCTCTCTCTCTCTCTCTCTCTCTCTCTCTCTCTCTCTCTATCTATCTATATATATATGTGTGTGTGTGTGTGTGTGTGTGTGTGTGTGTGTGTGTGTGTGTGTGTGTGTGTGTGTGTGTACGTGCATGTGCATGTGCTTGTGCGTGTGTGTGCATGTGTGTGTGTGCGCATGTGTGTGCGTGTACGTGTGTGTGTGTGTGTGTGTGTGTGTGTGTGTGTGTGTGTGTGTGTGTGTGTGTGTGTGTGTGTGTGTGTGTGTGTGTGTGTGTGTGTGTGTGTGTGTGTGTGTGTGTGTGGATTATCTCTTCACTACCATTTAGCAACCAAGAAACAAATTATAAAGTTTTCCAACCATGCCTAGGATAATTCATGTGTACCATCATAAAATTTATTAGAAGTAAAATAAATCAATTAAGTTTAGGAAATGTATGGACAAGTCACATCCACCAAAGTTTTCATCGTATAATGGTCATCCCCAAGTAGTTAATGCTAGATCAAAGGTTTAATTGAACTAATATTAAAAAAATTAGAGGTTAGTCAACATTATCCATTTTTATTCTAGTACAAACAGCAAAAAACATAAAATTGTATCTACACACATGTGATAATGACTATGTTAATTACTATATCAGATAAGATTTGTCACATCAGTAATTACATTAATGTCAAACAGTCAACTTAACTTAGCATTTACACATAATATAATAGGTGGAAAATATTTAAAGGCATAAAATCATGAAAAAAGGCATTTCATCCTTTAAAATATTTTCATGAGCTAAAATTTCAAAGAGCCAAGCTAATTATACTACATAGAGAGCCAATAGAGTTTTAATTTTGTCACTCAGTAATCATGGATACTTCAAAACTCATTAGGGGTTTGACATACACATAAAAATAAGTAATGAACATTGATATGGCACTTAAATAAATAAAACATAATGATCTCAATCACTTTGATTTTATTCAAGCATCAAAGCAAAAACTATATCACCCAGACCTTATCGATGTTGAACAATCACTAGATCTCATAGTGCCCCACCACTTACAAAACATAGATGTCAAGCACTTGATTTGAATGCCCATTTTTTGTGACTATAGGGAGATTAGAAAATTATTTCTTATTTTCTATAATTATGGCAACATCTAGATTAGCTGATACTATGGTTATCATTAACAATAAAATAATGACCAAAACATTAGACACGTCTCTTTGAGGAGATTCTCTTTCCCCATACAAGATGATAATGTTTCCTATTTTTTAGGATGTCAAATATTTGTATGTTTATGGATCCAAAAGGATCCCAATTGAGTAAATCCATGATGAACTAGTGTGTATCCTATAGAATGAATCACATGGAGGTTATGATAGACTACCGAGTTTGCAAAGAAAATTCCAAAAGGGGTCATGGACATTACACATTGCATGATCCACCAAAAGGAGTAGTTTAATTGGCCAAAATACTTCATTCAAGATATACTAATGAAAATAAATAAGTGTTTAACATATCCCAATTATACATTTTAGTACTATTTCCTCATTTTTCAACTTTGCTTCACACAATGGAAGTCCCATAAGGGAGAGGTGCACACTGATACCGACTAGTGTCCAATGCAATAATTTTCCAACCTTATATGGACACCTACGTGTAGATCCCTATCCCATGAGGGAAAATTGAAGAAATGGTAGGAAGAGTGCCTAGAGGTGGTCACCAGACATTTTAGGGTAGTGTTATATTTCATGCAATACTTGGGCTAATATGCTACTACCACCTTACTATCGAAAGGTGTGTTCATCCATATCCACAAGATACTAAGGTCACCCTTTAGAACTCTCCCATTATTTATTACCATGGCCATGGAATAGGAATTTCATCGAATAGAAAGAATTTGCATATAATCATGTGACCCTACTCTAGGATATACCACCAAGCCCACTTATCCCTAAAACATACTAACAAGAAGAAGCCACCACTTTGTAGTAGTAGAAAGGAAAGTGAAAGCTTTCCATTGAGCATCAATCTACATCTCTTCCATTTAAATGTAAGACAAAGAGCACTACAACATAGGTAGATGATCCTAAGGTGACATAGATTGTAAACTTATGTGAGCTATCATATATTGGTAAAGATGAACAAGAGGTTTACTAGGTAATGATTGCTAACATGGGTAATGACTTATATGGCAGGGACGATGAGAAGGATTTTTTCTTATAGAAGGTAGTGTGTATGATCCAAGTGTAGAATAAGGTTCCTCCAAATATGAGGTTGGACCTAACACCATTCCCTACCTCCTTCATCATTGATACTATACAAAAATAAGTTAAGCATTTATAGCAAAGGGTTGTCTTATTCTATAATAAACATTTTACCACAGTCATAGCTAAGAGATGTCTTTATGCCACTCCTAGAAATCTGACTAGATTTCCTCATGTGTAGACCATAAATTAGGAATAAGGATAGGGTCTTATACACCTTCAAAGAATGCATATTCATTCAACCAACCTCAGTGTAGGAAGCACAGTTAGCTCCATATTCAACCTCACCAGCACCTAAATCTAGATTGGTCATTCTAGGGAATAATAAAGCATAGGCTTATAACTTTCTGGTTGAAGAGTTCACATCTAAGAAACATATAGTATAAGAACAAAAAGATTTAATGGAATAATCATCTCGTGTAGAATAATGGTGAGTGAAAAAAGAGGAGAATAAATAACCCAAGGAGGAGGTTCAACAACAACAACAATCTCAACTAGCACATCAACAAGCTAAAGAAGTTGAGGTTACATAAAAGGCCCAAGATGTAGAGTCTGATCAATACAAGGATCTTGACATGGCTAAGAGGGTATAGCAAGTCGTTGATGCATTCAAACAAGCATATAAGGTACAAAATCAGAAGGATAAGGAAGTTGAGCTTACTGCTCAAGCTAAGGCCATATAAAAAATGCAAAAATAAGATGCAATGATATAGGAACAAGTAATGGAATATGCCATACATGCATAGCATCAATTCAATGAAAGTGCAAAGAAGAATAATATGAATCCCTACAAAAAAATTAGGCCCAAGCACACGCATAATAAGGCAGTGAAGATAAGGCACATGCATAATCACAACTACAAGCACAAATACAAGATATGGATGATTAAACCAAGGATATTACTCTATCAAAACAAATTAAATAATAAGAATGTGAGTGGAAGCTTCAAACTGAGGAAGAACAAGTGAAAAAAAAATTGTGGAAGACAAGATGAATAAGAAATCATAGGAGGAGGTCAAATGAAAACAAGTTTATGATGCTACACAGTAACTAAAAATTATAGCAGAGGTTAAGATAAAGACATAATAGGTAAATACACAATAAAATGATAAATTAGAGTAGACAACACAACAATAAGAACCGACTACAACTCAAACAGGTCCATGGTTCCTAGAGTTGCCCTTGGGAGGAGTTTGGATCTAGGATGTCCCAACTATGGGTACTTGATGCCCTATCTTCTCTATTCAAATTGAAACCATGTCATGCCCTGACCCTTCAATGACTTCAAGTAAATCAGTAACATTCCCCCTCTAGTAAGAAACATCATTGGATGTTTCTAGACTATCATTGAAGAAAAAACTAGAGGGCATGATAACATTTCAGGATCCCATTGTGCAAAAGGATGCCTATCTCAAATAGGAAATATATTAATCTAAGGTTGAGAATGTCAAGTTGAAGGCTTGATTCTATGAGGTTTCCAAGATTACCTAAGATGCCTATCCTAAATTATTCACTCAACCAATCAAGGATAAATTCATGTCTAAAAATTACAGACTTAAGACTCTAATTTCTTAGATAACAAAGGACTGGTACACACCACAAAACAATTGCATAGTTATCACATTAGGATAGGATCTTAAGACTAAATCTAAGACTCTCATCACTTTGTTGGAGGAATATCAAGGTATGATGGACACTATTCCACTTCAAACACAATAAATCGCTTGTAACTTGCTAGACTCAAAGCAATAACTGGATAATTCCTTAGCCAATCCTAGTGTAGACATTATAATGATTACCATTACCAAAGCAAAAATGGTTAGCCACACTAACACTATGGAGTATAAGGATGGCACACTATACGAGTCCCTAAATACAAGGGAAAATGTGCATGGAAAACTCCTCAATTGGTAGAGTCAACTTTTGTGTAGTCCCTTCATCGGCCTCCAAACTCAACATCATGCGGAAAAGATGGAGCAGTTAAGTGGCATGATTCAGACAAGGTTTGCCAACACCAAGGTTTTCATGAGCATAACTGATGATGCAGATCTAAAATACATTATTGACTATCATGCTCTATTTTACACTTTAATATAGTTGATTCAAGAAGTGATATTAGAATGGAATGCCTAAAACACTAATTTAACTCCCTTTTCTAGTGAAGTTAATTAGATTATAAATGTAAATACTTACAAGATGCCTTTAGAGATCCAATAGGTCATCACTTAGTGTAAGGTTATGCAGTTCTTTATGTCTATGCCACCTCTATCAAGGAAAGTATTGCGTAGAGTGAAAATTTTGTATAAAATTTTTGTATAGGGGATTATTTATTAAGACAAGTGGGGCCAAAATGGTTGAAAACTTATAAAGGGTAGCCACTTAGTTATGCCATCCTAATGAAAAACAATAAAGGGTAGTAGGCTGGTATGCTATTTGAAAACCTGAAAGGGTGGTTAAGTAGTGTGTAAGAGGTCAAAACTAGAAATAATGCCTTGAGATATTACTGTGAATCTT